>BGPR01002009.1:87418-203087 GCA_013235015.1 Araneus ventricosus
ATATATATATATATATATATATATATATATATATATATATATATATTCACACTGCTATAATATTCTAAACTATTCATCCTATGAACAATGTGTAGGACTATTTTTGTAGGAAATTTAATGCAGTTTTATTTTAAACTTAAGTTTTTTTCGCTAGGATCCATAGCTTTCGATACATTTAAGAAAAACTGATAATGCCCCCTTTAAACCCCACGTAGCCTCACCGGCGTGGACTTTCAGTATGTCGTTTAGGATACAACCCCCAACAACTGTGCCAAATTTCAGAACTACACCATTTTTTTCTATTTGTCCTGTTTGACCTTCATTGACTGAACTACACATAAAAAAGAAGTCGTTTTAAAGAGCAACTAGGAATGCCTCGAGGGATCTATTTCTTTCATTTCGCCTAAAAATTCAGAATTTATGTCTTCTACTCGTCCACCCAAGCCACTTCAAGAAGCATGTGCTCGCACCAAAAAGCGAAGGAGACAGAAGTTAGCAACTGAAGTGCCAACCGAACAACTGGCTTTTGCTTCTCAAATGAACGTCAAAGCCGAAACGAAATCGATGCTTAAACTCGATGGTTACATTTTTCTCCCTTTCATATTGACATTAGCGCCTTCGAAATGCAATTTCTGAAGTTGGAAAACAAAGAATTATGATGCTACAACTTTAAAAGCCTTAATGCTGATATGGAAAATTTGGAGAAAAATAAATGTGATCTTAGTCCACAGATGAAGTGATGTGCTCTGAAAGACATGAAGATAGTCCAGCAAATCCGCCAGAAAATAGGGGTTTGCTGTGCAAAAGGTCGGGTAGTTTTGATTTTTGGATATGTTGTTAGTGTTGGGTGAGAGTCGTAAAATCCAAGTTTTCGACCTCGTCGTGCCACTTCAACAAAACATCAAAATTTTGGATCCTTTCTAAATTTTTCACAATATCTCCAGAACGGTTGGTTTTACAGAAAATATTATCCTTCACAAATTTA
This sequence comes from Araneus ventricosus, assembly GCA_013235015.1. NCBI lineage: Eukaryota > Metazoa > Arthropoda > Arachnida > Araneae > Araneidae > Araneus > Araneus ventricosus. The sequence goes on from BGPR01002009.1 coordinate 88,404, forward strand.
AAGTAGAGTAAATTTGTCACAGTTTGAGCCCAAAATCAGCTCTGTAACTTAAATAGTGACCGAGACACAGGCTTCCAAAAAATGACGATTTTCTCAAAAATTTATGAAAATTGTTATTTTTCGTCAATTTTTGTTGAATATGTCCTAAACTAATATAAGGTGGTTTTCTCAACATATACCACTCCCCATAAATGATGTGCTGATGTCAAAAAGCAGTGGTGTAGTATGAACGGCGGGTGTTAATTGCAACTTGTCTCAAGAACTTGGCTGCGAGAGAATCTCCAGAATTGTTGGTGGCAACTTTGGAAACGTAAAATTCAAGTATAAAGATAAAGTCATTACACTGCTTCTGTTAACAATAGGGGTGTAATCGGGAAAGAAAAATCACTGTGGACCCACTCACCCTCTTAAACAGAATTTGTGTAGGCAAACAGTCCGATGAAGACTTAAAAAGGTTTTTCACACTTGAACTGTCACCTTTCCCTTTCTCACTGTTTAATGAAGAGGAAATGCGAAAGGGAACTAAATCGTCCCTGTTTTCAGCGTTCACACCAACCAAAATTGATGCTGCCCAAGGTAAAAACAATTTTGTAATAGTGGATGGAGGCCACTTACTTCGCTAAGTTGTTTGGCAACGAAACATGAATTTCGATGACATTGCTAAGAGTTATCTGACATACTTACAAACACATTATGGATCGAACGTGGTCGTAGTGTTTTATGGATATCCTTCTGATGTGAATGGAAAGAGCACCAAAAGTGCAGAACGCATTTGACGAGCAAACTTACATTCATCACATGAGATAATCTTCAATGAAGCCACATGTCCAGAAACTTCTCAAGAACATTTTTTAGTAAAATAAAGAAACAAGGTGCGTTTCATTGACCTCTTGAAAAAGTTTCTACAAAAAGAAAATGTAACAGTTAAACAGGCAATAGAGGATGCAGACGTACTAATTGTTGAAACTGCTGTTTTTGTTAAATCTCAGTATGACAATATTTTCGTGGTTGGTGAAGACATTGACCTTTTAGTTCTTCTAACGGGGTTAGCTCCAATGAAAGAGAACTTGCACTTCCGAAATTGTGGAAAAGGGAGGACGCCTGATGTGTTATACTCCACAACGCCATTTAAATACAAATCCAGCAGAATGATTTTGTTCATTCACGCTTTCAGTGGGTGTGATACTACAAGTGCACTATTCGGCCATGGGAAAACAAAATTTGCTCTCTTTTAGAAACACCTACACCTGGAAAAAAAATATAAGTATTTTTCAACTCTGAAGCTACCATTGACCAAGTGGCTAAGGCAGGCGAAACTTTTTTGATTCATTTATATGGAGGTAATCCCAGAACCTCTGCATGCCATCTCAATCACTTCCGCTAAACGCTATTTACCCAATCAGCAACTAAAGCAAGGTCCACTCTAGCTCGTTTACCCCCAACCGTATATGCAGCACGATTTCATGCCTTAAGATCTTACCTTCAGATACAGAAGTGGTTAGGACATGAGAAAATTCCTCTCGAGTGGGGCTGGGTACCTACCCGATTCGGCCTCTCCCCATGCAAAATGGAAAGGGATGCAGCTCCTGAATCCCTCTTGAAAATTATATCTTGCAACTGCAAGAAAGGGTGCAAGAATGCTTGTGGTTGCCTTAAAGCAGGTCTTATATGTTCTTCCCTGTGCACTTGTTCTCTGGGAGAAGCTTGCGAAAACGTGTCAGACATCAATCTGCTTGAGGACAGCATTGAAGATGAAGACGACACGCCATCGTCAATAAATAACTTTATATTCGAAGATATAGATGATTTATATCTTCAGCTGGATGAAGAGAACAAGGAGCAGCAGACAGAGTTTGAAGATTTCCGTCCTGGCCCGTCAAAAAGGCAAAAACTTTAAATAACATATATTATATGATTTATGTCTAACAACTACTGCCCAAGTTTTAACTTTTGTTATAAAACTTAGTACATATTTTTTTAGACTATTTAATTGTTTTATGATGTCAAAAATTTCTAAACCCTTTCGTTGAGCAACTGCATACCTTGAAATATAAGTCGTAGAAACATCCTATAGTGCTTTATTTATATAAAATTTACCCGCCTTTAAAATTGATCCATATGACGTTTGCTCTAAACACCTCATATTAGTTTAGGACATATTCAACAAAAATTGACGAAAAATAACAATTTTCATAAATTTTTGAGAAAAACGTCATGTTTTGGAAGCCTGTGTCTTGGTAACTATTTAAGTTACAGAGATGATTTTGGGATCAAACTGTGAGAAATTTACTCTACTTTAAATTTTTGATGGATAATATTTTCTGTTAAACTAAGCGTTCTGGAGATATTGTGAAAAATTTAGAAAAGATCCAAAATTTTGATGTTTTGTTCAAGTGGCGAGCCTTGGCACGACCAAGTCGAAAACATGGATTTTATGACACGCGCCCAACACTAACAACATATCCAAAACTCAAAACTACCCGACTTTTTGCATGCCAAAATGTACCATTTTACTGGACTATTTGCTACTGGGGCCTTTGTTTACCACTATAAGCCAAATAGATATCATATTCCCTACCCAAAACCTGAGGTATGAACCACTAATTTCCTTGTTTTACCGCCATGTAACTTTTCACTTTGCGATCCAATTCACCATAAAGTTTAAGCCAAACCATCAATTCACATAGTGATTTAAAATCTTCAACGCTCGCAAATTGTAATAATATTCAAAATTTGCACTTAATCGCGACGCGAATTACACATAAATTTCCGTTTGAAATTCCTGTGCGTTGCGGAACTAATTGAAACACTCCTGAGGGTAGGCTGGAATTCCTTCAAAACCATAGTTTTAAGTATATCGTAACTCTGTATGTCTTTCTTGTTTACGTAAACCATTAAGTTGGAAATCCTGAAGCCCAACAAGTTCAACAAAATCTCCGCCTTGAAACTGTATGGCGCATGTTCAGTCCTAAACGCTTTTTCCAATGATTAGAACAAATTAAAGGATTCTGCTCTTGTAGGTACGAGAAAAATCAATATTTTGGTGATTTTAATTAAATTCTGAATGTTTTGATTCTATGCCTCCAAATAACCTAGGCAATGTATGGAATCCCTCCTACAATTCTTCAGTTCTGCTTGCCTTTCTAATTGTGCTAATTTTATCGTTTCCTGTTCTAATACCCCAACTTACTCGCTTTTTTTTATTTTCTTATCCTCAAGTACATTATGAATAACACTTTGAGCGAAATCTGGCTCATCCTTAAATACCTCACTATCTGCAATTCAATTTCTTAAATGAATAAACTTCCGATCTACCGAGACCGCCAAGACCAACTCCTCAGCAACGAACACTAGTTCTCTTTGCTTAAAACTCTAACCAACATTTTTCCGACACTTAAAACTCAATAAAATATTCTCAATAAAGGACAACCTTAACTGACAATCAGATTTATAGAAACACTACTTAACACAAATTTGACAAATAAAAACATCCAACAACACAATTAACATCCGACTAAAATTACAATTCACCACGAATTCGATGTCTAAAACCATTTGAAAACACAATTTGGATTCCACTGACATAAAAAACACTAACTTCGCTAAAACAAAACCTCAACTCAATGAAAATCATTTAAATAATCAACCTTACCTCTGACAACAAGAAATATTTTCACCCTGCAAACCCTCGATAGACATGGCTTCCAATTCCGAACTAAACATTATGACTTTCGATCCACAAGTAAGGGTGGAGGAAGAAGAACACAGAAACTTATTCACAAAACATCCTTTATTGCACAAACTCAAGTCATATATATGTTGTGGTCAATGGGGATAATAGGTTATTATGCATAATAACAAAGTAAGGCGGTTAAATTGGATAATTTATGAGAATTTAAAACATTAACCGGTTATTAATTGCTATTGAAGTTCATTTAATGTGATTATTTTCAACGGAGTAGCTCGTTTGACAATAGCGAAAACGAGAGGAGGGCTCTCTGGTCGAGTGCTTAAGGCACTATACAGGAGAGTTCTCGAAAGGCTTCTAGTCTTTGCTGTCCCTGCCTGGTGGACAGACACCGTTCGCCAGGGCACAAAGATAACATCCATTCAGAGGAAAGCTCTTCTAGCAGTTACGGGAGCCTTCCGGATCACATCGACTGTCGCCCTGCAAGTTAGCAGCGGTATAGAGCCAATCGACTTAATAGGTGAAAAGGAGAAAGCCATGTACCTGGCGAAGCATCGGGCGCCTACGATCTCGTTCCTCGGAGTAGGACTTGGGAATCCAAACTTGGACCTGTTCCACGAAACCTGGCAACACCCTGGCAGCATTCCCTCAGTGCGGTGGGACAGAGATAGCCGTCGCCACACACCGGCTATATACACCGATGGTTCGAAGTTAGATGGACAAGTGGGAGCAGCCTTTTGCTTTTTCGGCACCGACACTTCTGGAGAGTTCCAGTTCAGACTTCAGGATCACTGTTCAGTGTACCAGGCGGAACTGGTTGCAATTCACCAGGCCCTTCAGTGGAAGTGAGCCAACTCACCATCCGAATTATGGCACATATACTCTGATAGCATGAGCTCGATGAGGGCACTCCAGAAGTTGAAGGCCGAGAATAATTTGGTCGACTCCATCCGCGACCAACTAGACTCATCAGTCCAGCTGCGTTGGGTAAAAGCCCACGTCGGAGTTGCAGGCATTGAGGCAGCAGACAGGGCAGCGAAGCAGGCAAGCACTAAGGAACAAGTCGACATACACCTGGGAGTACCAACTAGCACTTTTAAAACGAAACTAAAGAAAATGGTCCTCGAGGCATGGCAGAGAAGATGGGACGATGAAGAGGAAAGCCGAGAATATACTTCCAGAGGTGAAGACAACCTGGTGTATAATCGATCGCTTCCTAACACAAGCTGTCACAAACCATGGTCTCTGCCCCCAATATCTGAGAAGGTTTAATCTGCAAGACTGCAACTACCGTTGTGGCGAAGATACCCAAGATGGAATTCACCACTACATCTATTGGTGCCCACTTGTCCAGCATCTCCGGAAGCTCAACAGGCCAGGTTTGGATATCACACAGGCAGTGTTGAACCCTCGCAGTGTTCAAGAGATTAGAACAATCCTTTCCTATGTTTATGTGCATCAAATGGACTTATTTGAGGACAATACTAAAAACATATGGACTAATTTTCTTAACACGGCAATCTGTATAAAATTTATAAATAGTCAAGAACCAATCTGTAAACATGTAAATATTCAGCAAATGTAAATAGTCAAGCACAACTTGTAATCATGTAAACATCCTGCAACTGTAAACACACCCAGATCTCCTGTAAGAAGCCCCACAGCCTTCTATATGGGCTGGGCCCTGTAACCTACTGTAACTTTTTGTTTTTTCATCTTTGTACTCAATAAAGTCAAGATGTGCCGGCGGAGCGGATACTCTATAGTCAAGGTTTTTAGGTCTTTCTGCAGTTGGAGGCCCTGCGGCAGACGTCACTCAGACCACCGCATATCCCCTCCCTCCTTTTGCCAATTTCATAACGTTGTTTTTTTCCAGCAGCACTAGACAGCCAAGCTCCGAGCACATGTCTTTTCTAGAGCTCCCTGACCTAGGTCAGGGTGCTCGTTCAACATTCAAAATTTCTCCCCCAAATGAGCCCATGCCGGTGTAACGCCTTAGCAGGCACACACCCAATTCCCATCAGTTATTATCCCCGGACTGACAAAGATTTCACTTTGGATACGGATGCTAGTAATGAAGGAATAGGAGCCGTGCTATCACAGAACATTGGAAACGAGGAACGTGTCATCGCTTACTTCAACAAGAGCTTGGGCAAGCCAGAAAGAAAATGTTGTGTCACACTTAAAGAATTACTGGCCAATGTTAAATCTATAGAGCATTTCCATCACCTGTATGGGCAGAAATTTCTTCTGAGGACTGATCCTGCTTCCTTAAGATGGCTTTTGAATTTTAAGGAACCGGAAGTCCAGATAGCTCGCTGGATACAAAGACTTCAGGGGTATGATTTCGAAATTCAGCATCGCAAAGGGATCTCTCACGTAAATGCAGATGCACTCTCTCGAAGACCCTGTAGAGAAAGCTGCAAACATTGCTCTAATGCGGAGATCAATTTCGGAATAGAGACAGATACTTCCGTAAAAGTTTTAACAACGACATCTGTAGATCCCTGGTCTTCATGCGAGATCCAAAAGGCGCAGCTAGAAGATCCTGCTATTAAACCAATTCTGGAGAAGAAACTAAATTCGGCGGAACGACCATCTTGGCAAGAAATCGCTCCGGAGAGTCCTGCAACAAAACGATATTGGGCTCTTTGGGACTCCTTACATTTTAAGGACGGTGTTTTATACCGTATGTGGGAGAGTGATAGTGGAAGCTCCTGTCGATGGCAACTAATTCTCCCAAAGAGTAGAATTCCAGAAGTTCTGCGAGAGACTCATGACAGCGCAAGTGGAGGGCATTTTGGAATCATGAAAACTTTTAAGTAAAACACGAGAGAGATTTTAATGGGATAGACTTAGTGCCGACGTTGAAAATTGGTGTAAAGAATGTCACGATTGTGGAGCGCGAAAAGGACCTAAAACAAGGACTAAAGGTCGCTTACAACGCTATAATATGGGCGCACCATTCGAAAGAATGGCTTTGGATATCCTAGGACATTTTCCAGTAACAACAAAAGGCAATCGATATGTCCTAGACTATTTTACCAAGTGGCCTGAAGTAATTCACATTCCAGGCCAGGAAGCCTCGACTGTAGATGAAGAATTCGTACGAAGCTGGATTTCATGTTATGGCGTGCCTATGATATTGCATACGGATCAAGGCACAAATTTTAATTCTGTCCTCTTTACTGAGCTTTGCCAATTTTTAGGAATTCTGAAAACCCGAACGACCGCGTTGCATCCCGAGTCCGATGGCATGGTCGAGAGATTTAATAGAACTATTTTAAATCATCTGTCTTTATTTGTTTCGAGGAACCAGACAGATTGTGGCGCACATTTTCCACTCTTTCTCTTGGCATATAGGAGCGCGGAACATGAGGTTACCGGGTTGACGCCAGCGCAAATGCTTTTTGTCGAACACTAAGATGTACATGTGATATTATCGAGTGAAACGCCTTCCTCGCCGAATGAATACATGAAAAATTTGGAGGCACGTTTGGAAAGCGTACATGCGTTTGCTAGACAGCGAAATAAACTGGCCAGCGAACGAATGAAAACTCGTTACGACTCCAGAGCAACAGACCACCATTTTAAGGAGGGAGGTCTAGTCTGGATGTATAACCCGAAGCGATGGAGAGTCCTGAGTCCCAAGTTACAACACAACTGGGAAGGACCATATACTGTTGTCAAGAAACTGAACGATGTTGACTGTAGAGTACAGAGGTCGCCCAACGCCAAGCCAAAAGTCATCCATATAAATCTGCTAGCTCCATACAGGGCCACTGATAATTGTTCTAAGTAATGAGACTGCCGGGACATGCAGTCTTTGAAGAGGGTAACAATGTTACAAAGCTATAAAGTCGTTTCCCTGAGATGCTAATCTTGGCGATAAATTTGGCTACCATTTTGACGACAAAAGGAATTTTCTAGAAGGATTTCGAACTTTTAACCTATTTCTACTGGTTTCATGAAATTTCTTGATATTACGTCACTTCCTACATAATGAAGTCACTTCCTGTCAAAAAGTATAAAGACATGCTCTCAAGCCAAGAAGAATCAGTTGGAATTTGATCAGAAAGCAAGCTGGTGAGCTAACAAGAAACCTTTGAGCGTTGTATTGAGATTTATTGGTAGTCTCTGTTATGAATTTTTACTAGTGCTGTGTTATTACTTGTGCTACGTTTCTTTGCTTGGAATATTTATGAAATAAAGAGCTTTATTTTTTTATCCTGCTTATTGGATTGCATTCACGTACACCCACAAGACAATTTCGTTACAATATTAGTGTGTCAAGAATATTTTACTAAAATAGTATGGTGCAAACAATATTTTACTAAAATATTAGTGTGGCAAAGTAATATTTTATAAAATAAACTCGACTTCTCAAAAATCAGACTTCGTATTTTTTCATCAGTACATTTAAGTACCTGAAAAATGATTGAAAATTTAGGTACATAAAATATAATTCTATGCATCATCGAAAATATTTCTTCCATTGGACGTATAACAATACTGACCGAAAGTATTGCAATATTGGTAAAATGCGAAACATTTGGAGTCAATTTCAATACAGTATTTCACAATCAGATGCGGAGAATCGTGAGAACTCGCATTTTACAATGAAGATTTTGTCACGAGGCCATTTAGGAGACCGTCCACAAATTGATGAAGAGCAAATACATTTGGTTTCAGCCCGTCTCTTAGGAAACTGATATTGTTTTGAAACTTTCATCTATCGTTTTGCTTCTTCTGCACATTTTTATATGCATTATCATAAAAATATCATGAATATTCGGGAAGAAAATAATGCGGGATATAAATTTTTCTTTAAAACATCCGAAAATTTTCGCATGTTTATTGATGCAGAGTTCTGCAGAGTTTTCAGCCAAATTTTGCGAAGTTTACCGAATACTCGGAAATATGTTATAGAAACATTTTTTAGAATGTGAAGTAAATACTTTGAGTATTTCAGGAAATGAGAGTATTTGTATTAAATACTTTTTAACTGCTCAATCGCTAGACATATTGTAAAATTTCTTCCATAGCGTTGAAGCCAGATACCTAAGGCAGCTGATAGAAAAATTTCAGTTCAATACTATTAAGATTTAGAAAGTTATAGGCATTGCAGATAGCAGAATTTCTTTTGTTCTCTAAGAGAAACAAAATGAAGAGGGGTTTCCGCAAATCAATATTTTTTAATCTTGACTCTTCGAACAGCAATATTAAATTTTATGAAGTTTTAATATCTCGAGTTCCCGTCTGAACTTATAAATTAAATACATAATTAAAATTGAAATTTGACGATTAATACTGAAGGCTCAAGTATAGAAAATATTCGTTTGTGAAAAACCCCTCATCATTTTGTTTCTCTTAGAAAACAACAGAAGTTCTGTTGCCTGCAATGCCTTAAACTTTCTAAATCTTAATGATATTGAACTGTAATTTTTATATAAGCTGCCTGAGATATCTGACTACGACGTTATGAAAGAAATTTTTTCCTATGTGCTCTCATGCGCAGTTAAAAAGAATTCATTACAAATGCTAATCTTTCGTAAAATATTAAAGGTATTTACTTCAAATTTTAATAGAATGTCTCTCCAACATATTGTGAAATATTCTGCAAGTCTCTCAAAATTTGACTGAAAACTCTGACTGCATAATATAATAAAAAAAAATATGAAAATCTTGGGATGTTTTAAAGAAACTTTTATATCTTACCGAATATTCCAGAAATTGTAATGAAAATGCATGTAATCAATGCGCAGAAAAAACAAAATGATTGATGAAAGCTGTAAAACATTATCAGCCCCCTGAGAAACGGGGCGAGCCCAAATCCTTTTCTTCTTCATCATTTTGTGGACGGTCCCCTAAATGTCCCAGTGAAAAAATCTTCACAGTAAAATGTGAGTTCCCACTATTGCACCTCGCACAATTCTCGCCAAATGATTTTTGTATACAAATTAACTCCAAATGTTTTGCATTTTACCAATCTTGCAATACTTTTGGCCAGTAGTATATGCCTATACCTGAGGTTTAAAACTTAGCTATTGGGCCACGTTTAGCTTGGACACCTAGTATATACCTGACACTTTGAGTGATTTGGATGGAATCTTTACATATGGTTTTTACTTTGTACATGTTCTTTCATGAACCGATTTGGCCTAGTTGCAAAGAATAATAATAAAGGATTTGATTGAACTGAAACTCCCTTACTTTTCGTAGGTACCCTTCATTAGATTAGGTCGAAAAGTCGAAATTTCGAGTATCAAATTCTAATAGTTCTCAAAAGTTGTGTATTAACAAGATAACCAACAAAAAATATCGAAAAAAATTTAAAGTTGAATCTTCTGTCCGAGCGAAGGGACTGAAGTTTGAAAAAATGACAAAAAAAAAAAAAAAACTAAAATTTACCCTTTACACTATAATTACGCAAGCCACGGTATTCCGTTTTTAATAGAATCTAAGTAATTCATTTTAATTGCTTGATGACAGAAAAATTATATTTGAAAAACCTGCGCAACATTTGAGTTCGGATAAAAGGCCTGAAGTTCAGAATTTAGCTGAAAAATTGAAGTTTTTTCTGTTTTACGAATAGACGCATTGTGATATTTTAAAAGGACATTTTATGAATGTGATCATCTTCATTAATATGAGAAATTTTATACATTCTGTTTCGATAAGATGATCTTGAGAGCAAAATCCTCTAGCCATCTATCTTTCTTTGTCCGCACTCTTTTCCTGCAGACTGTGTGACTGGATTGATGCACCTTTTAACAGCTAATGTATGGCACCGAAAATTTTATGAAATCAAATTCAGGCAGAGTTTTACTTTTCAAAACTGACGAAATAGTATGTGTTCCCAAACTTTCTATGAATGGTGAAGGCGGAAATTTATACATAGCGGTTATAAATTATTGCATCCATTTCAATAATTCATAAAAAACTAATAATGTTACAACTATGGTTTTTAATGAGAGCTCATTTTAAAACTGTTTTTTTTGGTAATGCGCCATTACATCAGTCTAGGTAGTCGTAAATTATTGAACATATCATATTTATTCGAGCCATTATCTGCGAAAATATTAAAGCTAGAAGAAGAGGGTAGGGAATGTTTCGCTTTTTAATTTTTTGAATCAATTGTAATTCTAAAACTGATTAAGCCAGATATGGAAGAAGGTGATGCTGGTTTTTATGTACTTAGATTTTTATCTAAATGAATGGACTCGAATTTTATAGCGGATAGAATTAAATTTTTTTTCGTAATTTGAAATCCTATTTTTATAATTTCAATATAAAAATCTTTAGATATTAAACGCTTACGTATTCTATTGATATATTTCAAATATTGTCAAATTCTATTTAAAATCAAAACGTTTAATATATTTATTGCTAACAAAAACGATTATGCTCGATGAATATTTTATCAGATTAAAAATCGTTTCCATCTGAAAACTAAAATCTCTTTAATAAATCATGTTAAATTAATTGGCTTAAAATGCCGTTACGAAATTCATTTCAAACCAATCAGGTGATAGATCATCTGAAAACAGAAGAACCAATGCATTTTACTCGGAGTAACATTTTGTGGATGTTAATGAAATATTTTAGGGCGGTGGTGGGTAAAGAACTATTTTAAATAGTTATGAAATGATCCAATTTTCAATCGAAAATCATAAAATATTTAGAACTAGCCGCCTTCGGCGACCAGCTTGTTCGATGGAATATGATTTCGATTCAATTTTGTATCATTTTATATTCATGGTTTCTCTTAACAGCGTAATTTAAACTTCAGATTGTGGTAGCTATTTACCCCATGTTCTATTAGCGACCTTGTACCTGTTCTGTTCATTGTCTAAATAAATATCCCTCATTGAGTCAAATAACTGACAATGTCCAGTAACCCCTAGACCCTCTCGTCACAATCTTATTCCACTTGTAAAATATGCATTTCATTTCAACATTAAAAAGACGCAGCACATTTTACGGCCAGCGGTGTGTTAGCTGGATTAAAACATGTTGAAAAAAGATTAAAAGAATAGCAACAATAACCTTTCAGCTCAATTTTCTTAATATAAACAAAGTAATATCACGGAGAGATTTGTTTAAAGATTTCACAAACATTTCAATGAAATAAAAAATGAAAGCAAAATGTATTAGGATATTATCTCATATTACAAGAATGAAATAGAAATACGCAATAAAATATTTGTTCAAAAATTGAAAACGGTTTGAGTTGCGTCGCAACAATGAAAAGTATTGTTGTAAATTATGCTAAAAATATTTTTTAAAATATTTTAATATTCAGGAAAAAATTGTGCGGCCAATTGGATGGCACTGAAAAGGTAATTTTTTGCACTTTCAGACGGGGTAAAAATGGTTTTTGTGCTGCAATATTTTTGGAAATTATTGAAAAAAAACACCCACATTTCGTTTAATTTTTGATTAATTAAAATTCGAATTAAAATTTCAAAAAAGGATTCCGAGGTGCTCCTCCCACACTCCAAAGTATGTTTGTGCCAAATTTCGTAGATCTAAGCGGTTTGCCCTGTAGAGCGCCAACACATAGATACACACATTCTCCTTTATTATTAGTAGAGATTTCAAAAATTATGATCATATTAAAGATCAATCTTAATCATGTTTGACTGATTTTTCCAAAATGTCAGTGTAATAAAAGAAATAAAAACTTATTTTTGCTATTAACTAGCTTGGATTTACTTAATATTCGGTCCCTAGTGGGTTGGCTCTAATGAGGCGGAGTTTTTAGTGAACAAAATAAATTTTATCTCAAAAATTATTGCGGATTTCAGAACAAAATTTGATACACATATAGAACACGGCATGCCAAATCGATTTATTGAAAAATGTAAAATTTCGAGATAGCAGTTAATTAATTATGTTAATTAACTCGGTCAATCAGTTTGTCGATCTTAATAAACCTGTCTCCTCTATACGTATCCATCGACACCAGTGAATATCCGATTATAACTCCCCTAGTTACAGCGTCTATCCCATTTAAAATGTGACTAAATGAACCATCGACTCACCGTCTAAGTATTCAAATATATATTTCAGTGGTAGCTCATTGAAGTGCCGCAAGTCAATGAACTATTGGAATGGGCACTGAGTGTTAACCTCTATGTAACTGATACCGCCATTTTTTCACCTGGCTGCACCATCACAGCCCATCTCTGTTAATTCCTTAATGTCAATATCAGTATCTTTCAGGTATTTAATATTTCATTTAGCTATTTCAACACTGGTCTCACTCGCCTGATGTGACCCCCTTATTTTTCTCTATAATTTAGTTCCTATATTTTCCTGAAAGATAGTATTATATTTTCTACCATTAAAGTGCACTCTTTTTGTTATTATGGTTCGGCTCATATATTGTCCTGATCCTCTTCCACTTCTGTTTTATCTCTTCTTATCTTGCTCTCATCTTTAACTAGTGTGTGACACATTTTTCTCAGAAAACATTCTAAGATCATGCAATTAACTAACGCTGCAAGCGATAGTTGCTTTAGCTCTATCAGAAAAATCAAATCTATTATAACCATAGCAATAGACGGTAATTTCTACGACATTGGAGTTTGAAAAAAACTGAAGACCACTTTATTTCTTTTCTTACTTTCGTGCAGATATTGTCAAATATTTTCCATTAAGTGTCATTGTCAACTGCAACAGTTTCTATATTTTAATTTCTTCCTTTCTATTCCTTTCTTAAGTTTCTATATTTTTAGTTTATCTATACTGTTGATAAAGGCAACCCCGGTTGTTCAGTAATCATTCGTTGAAACGCGGAAAAGTGGAGAAGACGTTCAGCGACTGGTTTGTTTGATGTGAGATCTACTCACTGTGTCATATCATGGTCAGACTAACTGCACTATGCAGGCTTAATTGCTATTAAAGATTTCAGACATAAATAACGCGCAATGGTTATCTCAGTTATTAGATTTAGTACAATACAACATCTATTTATGAAAAGGTAAAAACCTCAATTTTTCACCTAAATTATAAAACTTCAGGCCTTTTGCTTGAAATGAAAATGTTAAGCAAGGGTTTTAAACATAATTGTTCTGTCATCGAGTAAGTAAAATGAAGTACTTAGACTCTATTAGAAACTGAAAAACGTACTTGCATAATTTTATCGTAAAGGTAAATTTTAGTGTTTTTTGTCTTTTTTTCCACACTTTAGGTCCTTTCAGCGAACTGATTACACTTCTAATTTTTTTCAATATTTGGGCATCGATTAGCATGTTAATGCACAACTTTTGAGCTCTATTAGAATTCGATACTCGAAAATTCGACTTTTTCGACCGAACCTAATATGCATGTATATAGGTGTGCATGTGACACAATTCTCTTTTAACTACATTTCTCAAAATTAAACTACTGTAATTATAATTTTCAGTATTTTGCTTCGGTCCCCTGTTAACACTGCGCTTTAAGAATCTCCTTAAAATACTGAAATATGCAAATGAAGGGCATGATGGAATTAATTATATAACACGTCACACCACTAACTTGTCTCTCCCTATTTGCAATTTATCGATAACGGGAATTAAGTGCCGTGTCTAATAAATCAGAATGGTCATAGACTGGAATCAATTGAATATTTATCTCAACTGTTGTGTTCAGTGCTTTTTCATCATTCTATGCCCGGCCGAGTCTACAATAAAATACTTGTAATGTTTAACGAAACGTGCGCAATTCTTCAAAAATTTTTTAAAATCTCAAAATAATATTATTACACAAATGAGCACATAAAAAAATCATAATTTTCTGGCTGCAGGCAAAAGTGTTTAACATTAAGATAAGAAATCAAATGTACCAATTTCAAAATTTTAAAGACAGAAGAAATATGTTATATTGCTATTATCCAGCAAGCAAAGAGGGGAAATTTAGAAGAACTTGAAACTTGCCATGTTCAGAAACGTGCTAAAAATCTTTTAATAAATTCGTTTTAATAGAAGGAAAGAATGATAAGAATGAAACATATGATATTACTAATATAAATGACATTACATGACTGAAAAAACACAGCACAATTTTTGAAAAGCATGCCTCAAATGTTAGTGACAAGAAATAGAATATACCAGATGATTCAGAAGTCCGAGAAAAGCTTAAAAATCAATGATTCAGACACGAATAAAGATAGAAAGATGATTTTTTTAAACAGATGAGAAAGAAACCGGATTTTTTTGCAACGAAAACAAAATGCTTGAATAGCTCTTTATTTGACAAACTGATGGCCTACAGTGGCAAGTCGTTTAGAAGTTACAAGTAAGATTATTGCTATTCAATGATATGTTCGTTTTTAAGCAGCGCATCTGTCAGACGAGGCACGACACAGCGTTAAACAACATTTCTTGCATTATGGCAGATACATGTTGGCGGATGACATCTTTGTGTGTTGACACTAATGGCAGTGTGTCGCGGTACACTCTTGGCTGCAAGAATCCCCACAACCAAAAGTCGCAAAGTGACAGATCGGAAGATCCGGAAGACTATTGACCGAATGAAAATGGGATCAGTGGATAACATTATCTTATCCAGCCCTCAGGCGTAGCACAGGCGCAGCCATAAGAGGTGCTATTCCATCTTGCTTAAAGGTGACTATGTGTAATGTTGTCACCTTGCAGTTTTGGAATGTGTTGTTCTATTAGAATGTTCACCAGTGACAGAAACTTTTTCTCAAAGAAAAGGAAAGAAAGCAAAGTGGAACGAAAATTCCTCATTGCTTTCTTCATGAAATGTCCGGACTTTTCCTCGTTCATTCTAGGCAAACCGCAACATTTGATCTTCATTGGTTTTCGAATTATCAATTTCTAAAGCTTTACCGAAAAACCACTCGGTATTTTATATAAACAATAATATAATTATCAGCGTATTAACAATGAGGTAAGAACTATTTCATAAATTCTGTTGAAACCAAAGTCTAATGATAAGATTTGCAATCACCAAATGTATAAATCAACAAAACATTTTGTTAAAATGAATAATTTTTTTCTGGGATTAAAATAATTTTCAACATTTCTATGGCATGCTGGCAATAACAATCGTCATGGAATTTCATTATAAAAAAGTAAGTTCAGCATTCTTTTCTTCTTCTTCGATCAGCTGGCTTTTATATGAAGCATACTCTATACTAAAACAAGAAATAAATTTTCTGAATTTTTTATACACCTATATTTTCCTTTTATTCTTAATCCTACAGATAAAAAGAAGCTCCCAATACGTATTATTAATGAAATATTGTTCAAAAATGTTCAGTCATTAATTTTTTAAAACTTAAAATCCCGAAAATACAGAAAATGAACGACCAGGCTTTGAATTCTCAAGGTACCCGGTTTCCACAACAGCAGTTGTCAGTTTACTGTATGAATCCTTGCTGTTTTCGTTTGGTTTCGAAACAGAATTCTTGCACCTGGCGAAAAAAATCTGACTTTATCAAGAATGATTCCTGTTTCAAATAATTGAGTTTATCTTTACCAAACATTTGAATTATACCCCATAAAATTATTTACTTTATTTAAGAACATATTTCGGAACATTTGGAAATCAAAAATTAATGTGTCATCAAGGATTCGCCTTTCTAGCCCTCCGAGAGGCTCAAATGTCTTTTCCGTTTTTCATGTTCAGTTCAAAAGCGGTTAGCTCGTATTTATATGTATATTTTCTTAAAGAATCATGGATAAAGTATTTTTAAGATTTCAGAGATATAATTAAATACAAAAAAGATTGACTCATTTACTTTAAAAGGTAAGTTTTCTAACATGACAGTTAAAAGGTCAAAATAATTGGGCGCTCAGAGGGCTAGATTCAAAGATGCCTAAAACATCCTTCTTGACTCACATTTTTAAATTTTCTTTAGATTTATATACTTGTTAGTTTATTTGCCAATAAGGCATTTGGCAGCTGTTTACAAAGTACTTAAAGATTCAGTTAAGTTATATTAACTTTATACAATGTTTTAAATTTTATGACGGATCTCATAATTTTGATGACGAGGACTACACCTGAGCTGGCACCTTCTTCTCCAAGCTTCCTCATTACACATGCAAGAGGAAACGTTTGACCCACATCATATTTTACGCACACCAGGTTCACAACCACGGCGGATCTTCAGAAGAATCGGGTTTCGAACCTTCACCCCTCCTGCTCCGAAGCCTTCCCACTAGAACACCGCGTCCCTAGAGGAAGGACGACAAATATGGAATAGGTCAGTTTATCCTATATTAAGTGCTGCAACTATTAGTACAGACAATGCGAACAGTTTTCTATTGAACCGCCATTACATTAGTGTTGTCAGTTAGTGCTGCTGTAACCACGTTATTATGACGATCATTTTGGGGTTGTTTTGGGAAGTTTAAATTTCGGCAAGTCGTCTTAACCTTATTATTTTCGCTTTTAACTTTTATTTCTTCGCCTATGATGCTTATGTGGGCTAATTGGGCACATTTTGATGTTTATTTTTCGTCTATAATCCATCCGTGTTTAATGGATCCATATTTTTAATCTTCCGAAACAAATGTCCAGTAGGCGATAAATCATCGTAAGTCTATGCGATAAATATGGAATACTAGTAGGGTGACAAAATGGAATACCAAAAGGATGACAAATATGAAATACCAGTAGGGTGACTAATATGGTATAGTCTATATATATAAAAGAGGAAAGTATGTGTGTTTGTTTGTTCGTTTATTGGTTCTTTATGCACGTCCACACCGCTGAACTTACGGCGAGCACATTTGACAAATTGATGGATTAGCACAAGAGGGAGCTAACGCCGTAAAAATTATTTTAAAATTCGAATTCGATTTTAATTTATTTAATTAAATAACGAAAATTAAGATATTTTAAGATTTTGTCGCCAATAACTGCTGAAATACTTATCATTCGAAAATTATTATTATACCACATTAAAGAGCAAAAAATTATCTTTTTAATGATGCAAATTTTATTGTTGTACAATTTTTTTCTCTAACTGTAATTAACTCTTCACAAATCATTTTAAACGCAATTTGTAACAGTGTTTTCTATTGTTATAAATTCAAATTTATTGTTTCATCAAATTCTTTATTCAAGTGTTTTTACCACTGTTACAGTAAAGAAATATTGTTTTCTCTTTTCATTGTCTTCAATGTAATTCCGCTGTTATATTTCGTAGCATGCACTTAAATTCCGTTTTTATTTCGCAACTTTTAACATGATCTCAAATATCCAGTGACGTTAGTTAGTTACTACGCGGTGTTTCGTTTAAATTTCACAAATATTTGAATGATCCTAATCAGCAGCGTAGCGACCGGGGAGTAAGGGAAGTATAGCTGCCGCGGATGCTAGCTTTAGGGCGCCATAGAGACAAAACATTACTGCATTTACGCCAGTTCTTAAAGAAAATTATCATTAGGGGGCGTAAAAATAATACCAACTCCCGAGGGCCATTTGCGCTTGCTAAGAAATTGATGACTAGTGTAGAAAAATCATATTTCCTGTGCGCCACTTACCCTCGGTGAGCCACAATGTAAAGTCATTAAAGATTAACCGAGTCCTGTTCCTACGGAAGGGAGAGGTCCTATGGAGAAAAAGAAGGAATTTTTCTTCCTGCCAGGCGCACAACAAACACCAAAAAGAAGGAACGCTTCTTTCCGTCCGGCACACAAGCACCAGAAAGAAGAGAATAGAGAGCCCTAAAAAGCATGATATGAAGTATTTCTGTTGTCTCTGTAGCAATGATGGGGATGGGAAGATGGAAATCCAAATGTTATCAGACTTGTTTGAAGTCGTTCAAAGTACGGAGACAAAAAGAAGTGGTTAGTTTAGCTGCTGGCCGAGACACAGGAGACAGCAACAGAAAATAAACGAAAGACGTTGCAGTGAAAAACTATTTAATTAAGCTTAAAGTGTTATAAGAACTTAGACTTGAAAATATTTCTACCCTGAGTAATGCCGGGTGTATAAGCTAGTATTCTACATTTGTAAACTATTTGCTAAAATACACTGAAGAACGGACTCACAAAGAATGTGTTGCTTACTCTAGTGGAAGTTAAGCGTGCGATTTTTGCAAAAGTTACAAAAAAAGAAATTTGTAAAGATTAGAAAATTTATCATTTATATGTAATATTTTTTCATCTGAAGTGTTCCTTTAATTAAGCGCGTTATATATTGTATTACTTTTCTATTAATAAAAAACTTAATTACCCAGCCAATTTTTTTCCATTCCTATTAAATATTTTTAGGTTTTGCATATTTTTCACCCATTTAGATATTTCAGAATTTTACCCTAAGCAGATATATTTTAAATATTCTTTTTTTTTCCTTTATTTAGAAAGAAAATATTTTGTGTAAATTTAGTAAACAGTTCATTGATATATATTACAATGAAGTTTGCATGAATCAACATTTCCAGTTATAAAAATTTTGCCAAATGTAAATGGTATTCCATATTTATCTCCTTTCCTCTATTATAAGACCAAAAACCCTTAAGTTTAAATGAAAAATATGGCGAATGATGATTAGCTACAGTCAATCTCCGGCAAAACGAACCCGGACATAACGATCCCACGGTAAAAACGAATTCGAATTTTTGACGATTACAATACTTTCTCTTTGTATACTTCGTATAAGAGAAAGCAAAAATGGAACAGTATCAAAAGGTGTTAATAACCAATGAAATTTTACTAGCAACCAAAGAAATAGATTAGAAAATTTCATACGAATTGAGAAGCAGAAATGAAGAATGCAAGCAATGAAACCTTTTCTATTAATTTTCTGTTGAAACACTTGACCATGGAACAAGTACAAGATCAAAAGAATGGAAAATTAATTAATTATAGAGGAAGAAGTTGCTTTTTTCGAAAAAATCAATAGATGTTTATATTAATAGATATTATTAAATAACAACTCTAGGAGCAGATTAATCGTGTTGGGGCTCTCTGGCATAAAAACTAAGTACACCCCTACGATATCACGCATGTGTACTTATACATTTCGATTTGTAGGGCACACTTTAAAATGATACAATTTTAATATTTTCTTTTTCTTGATAATTAGATAGTTTGAATGCAAGTATTTCAAATTTATATCTGAAATTTTCACACACGTAAATATTTCTTTAAGTACTATCGAAAGAAATAACGGATTAGTTGTATAAAAAGAAAATTAAATTGGCTTCTTATCAAAAGTTGGATGCTGCTGTTGAATAAATAACTTTTGTCTCCTAAACAACTTTCAATGTGTCTTACAGGTCGAAATGATCGTAAGTTTATTCGAAATAATGAAATATGATTAAATATGAACGGCTAAAGAATGTAATATTAATGATTTATATTATTTTTTTCTTCCATCTTCTCTTGAAGAACCACAGTCTGTTATAAACAACCTTTTGTCTCTTTTTCTTTAACCATTTAAATTTATTTAGAGGCGCGAATTCAAGTAGAAATGAAAAAAATCGAATAATTATTTCGCAAAGTATCTTTAAAAAGAAGATTCATACCAACGTCGGATCTCTCTGAAATTTCTTCAGATTAATTCACAATACAAGAAAGCCTGATTGTTTTAAATTATGGGAACGGAGGATAGTGCAGTCCATTTAAAGAAAATGTTATATAAAGTTTATATTCTTTGTTGGAATGACCAATAACCAATCAAAACCCTTTTTGTACCCTTTTCTATTTATGGATTACTAGCTGATACCTGCGATTTCGTTCGCTTAGTATAAGTATTGGATATTTATATCAAAAAATATTTTATAAATAGAATCTTTTCATCCTCTGAAACGTTTAATTAAAACGAAAACATCAAGTGAACCAAACGAGTTTTAAAAACCGTCGACAACTAATTTTCCCAGTTAAAAATTAATAATATTTTAAGAATGAAATGAAATTTTAACATTTTGGAGTTTCAATTTGATTTATATACAGGGTGATTATAATTAAAGTTGCACTTTCAAAAGGCTGTAAAAAAAGAAACAACTGGTCAGAATGACCTGATATTTCATCTGAGTATAAGTCAAGTAACGGAAATTTATTTTGCGAAGGAAAAATAATAGTTCAAAAGTCGACCAATAGTTGATGCTGTACTTGTGATAAGATGCTGAAAATAAATTGCTTAAAAAGATATGTTAATTTTAAGATGCTAATTAAAAGACGTGACATGAGCACCGCACATTACACTTAAATTAAATTAAATTCCCACGGTGACCACACTTACCCAAAAAAGGGTGTAAAGAGAAAAAGGCCACCGGGGAGAAAAGAGAATCCCCTAAAACACGCCGGGGAACAGCGGGCCCCAGCCCCAAGGATCAGACTTATTGAGACTTTAAAAAATAGTGTACAGACTATGCCAACAGTCGCAGGAGCTTCGAAGATAAATGTAAGGTGCTGGACACACATGAAACTTTACAAACTATGCCAACAATGGCAGAATTAAAGGCCAACAGTGGCATTACAAATGGCAATAAAAACTGGAGCCATACAAGAAAGGTGCTGGACACAAATAAAATAAGTCGCAACAAGAAAGCAAAAAAAGTAAAAAGATCATATAAAAAGCAACCGTTTCCCGTAGTACGAGGGTTGAATATATATAAAAACACATAACAAATACTAAAAGGACTAAAATAACATAATAAAAGGTGGCAAACCTAGAAAATTGGGTTTAGAACAATTTAACTCATAAAAATCTACAGTTAAAATACACAACAAATAGCATAAGCTTAATAAGAAAGCAAAAAAAATATTTAAGCAAACCACACAGACAATACAAAACACACACACAATCACACAAAGTTAACACAGAGTTAAAAATTTCAATATATATATATAAAAGGGAAAGTCTAAAAATAAAAATGACAGAAGTTAAAGTCATAGAGATAAAATGTTAAAAATACAAGTAAAATCACACCAGGGACCAATGAAGATCTGCTCGGGAGGGATACCCCCCATACCTAAATGTCCCTTAAGTCGGCACCAGAATCGCCAACAATAGAAGACAGCCGCCCGGCCGGGAATATACCAGAAGAGGACTTGAGTACAAGGGGCATATAACCACTAATACAATAAAATAAAAACTTAAAAACTAAAGGGAGAGCGGTATGCGTAAAATCTAAAAGGTTAAAAACATGAAAAACACTTGATCAACAAGAGCTAGTTAAGGTCTTATATAAAAAAAATAATAATCTGGCAATGCCAGATAGTCTATAAAAATTAAAATAACAACAAACATTAAAAATACTTAAAAAAATCCAAATCTGGAAAGACCGTGCAAGTAGATATAAATTAAAAGCGGAAATAGTAGTTCCGCAACAGTCAAAGTCGATAAAAGAACAAACTAAGAAGATCAACCAAAAACGAACACACAGAAAAAAAAACTAAGAAGAACCGTCCCGGGTCAGTGAATCGCAAATTCCTGCACTAATCCTAAAAGCCTCACTAATTTTTGTGACAGCCTGCCTATTATGCATAGTATTCCGAAACCAAGCGTTTTTATGTGCATCTGCAGGCCTAGAAAGGTGAAAGTCTTTGGTGAGTGAACACGAAAACACATAGTGATCCTCGTCACCCACCTCCCCAAAGATGCACGAGGGAGAATCCAAGAGCTTAAAACGATTGAGATAAAAAGGGAAAGGACCATGGCCACACAAGAAAAAGATTAAAAATTTATTGGTGATTAAAAAATTAAAATCAACTTTGTCAATAAAATCCCTGGCTATCGCCCCTGAGGCTGAGTTATAATTCCTGAAGTATTCGTTCCATTCATTTAGAATTTGCTGTTTGAGGTCTCGTCTAAGAAATGAACGTGGAGCGTCTCTAAATCCCTAAGTTGATTGCGGATTTAGCTTGTTGGTCGGCCCATTCATTCCCTGGGATGCCAACATGGGCCTTAACCCAGGAAAGGCCGACCAGATGTCTAGCTTTAAAGATGTCCTGTTTAACAGAATAGACGAATCCTGATCTGGAGTTGGCACTCTGGATGGCAAGAATGGATGATAAGCTATCTGTATGAATATTGATCGTATAGTTGTTCTGGAGGGCCCAATTGCAAGCAAAATGGATCGCCTCCAGTTCAGCTTGAAACACAGAGTTGTATCTATTGAGTTTGAAAAGAAAATTGGAGACATTATCATTTTGTTGAAAGGTGCACAGGGCGAGCCCAGTCTCATTGTCGATTCTGGACCCATCCGTGTACACCTCAAAATCAGCTTCCTGTATGGTGGATGGCAAAACTATGGATTTCTGTTCAGAGGGAATATTTCTGATGTTAATGTTGTAGTCAAGAGGAATATTATTAATGATATGATTGTAAGATGGTGAGCGCCGAACCAGATCTGGAACTTACAAAACTCAGCCTTTGCAGTAATGTGAAGGGGCGGGATGCCAGTCAAGACATTAAGAACATTGGTCGAAGTAGTTTTGTAGGCCCTCGTGAAGCGCAACAGAAATACACGTTGAAAGGAGTGGAGCTGAGAAATGTGATGTTTAGTGAGGGCCCCACTCCAAATACTAGCTCCATATAAGAGGGCCTTCTCAATAACAGTAGAGTACCAAATCTTTAGAATGTTCCTATTCATATTCCAATCAGACTTGATCACTCGATTAAAATTTGAGGTAAGGCTTAAAATTTTACTGTATAAGGAAGAGATATGGGCGGTCCAGGTCAATTTGTTATCGAGTACAATGCCAAGGATTTTAAGGCTGTCACTGATTTTGATGGAAAAGTTGTTGATTTTAAACGTAGGCTTACGATTTAGGATAGTGGAATTGCGTTTAGAAAATTTCCGAGAGGAAACACTTCTAAAAACCAACGCCTGGCATTTATGAACAGAAAGTGAAAGTTTAATTTCTTGGAGGTGTTGAGCAATTTCGGCCAGGGCAATATTAGTGTTGGCCTCAAGTTCCCTGGCCGTCCTTCCACTAATAATTAATGCCAGGTCGTCGGCAAAGGCTTGGGTATAGAAGCTGGTGTTGTTCCTCTCTAAAATGGGATTTATGTATATGTTCCAAATTGTGGGAGCGACCACCGACCCTTGGGGACAGCCCCTAAAACAAGCTCTTGAAATAGTCACAATTTCATCGCACATTACACTTGTGATAAATAGGCGGGGAACATGCAGTTCCTGTCATTCTGCATCTGAGAAGGTAGTCATGACTCTATCATTGAAGGATTGAGATCTGCTTTTGAAGTTTCTTTACAACAAGGTGACTGTGCGGCAATTGCATTGAAGAAATGCCGGACTATAAAGGGTTTAAGAAGCGTCTCTTCTCCGATGACTGCATTCGGTCTGAAGAAGATGCTTGATCAATTTGAAGAGTCCGGTTCATTCGACGTGAAATGCAGCAGAGGGAGGAAAGCAATTGCTTAACTTAAGAGATACCTGTCGCACGGTTCGTAAAATTTTACCAAATATCCTGCAATGCTATCGAACAAAATTACGCATGTTCAGGAGTCGGTTCCTGCTGACCAAAGGATAAGCTTTCGCCCTGCAATTTCTTGCTCGAATGGAAGTGAACAATGCATGGCCATGGAACATTTTGTGGACAGTCGAAGCCCATTTCCATCTCCAATGTTCTGTCAATACTCAAAATTGCAGTATATGGGCAAGAGAGAAACCGTTCCAAACGCAACCATTGCCTCTTAATTCTCAGAAGGTCACTGTATGGTGCGGGTTTACAGCAGCATTTATCGTTGTCCCTTTAATTTTCGAGCAGATTGGTCCTTCGGGTCCTGTAACCTGTGCAGTCAATGGGGCACGTTATGAATTTCTTTTGCGAAATCAGCTCATTGCAGCATTGCAACTGCGCGGATTTGTGGATAGCACAATTTTTATGCAAGATGGTGCTCCTCCGCATATTGCAACACCAGTGAAAGAGCTGTTGAATCTGCATTTGGGAAATGACAGAATTATCAGTCGCCATTTCCTAACAGCCAGGCCGCCACGATCATCTGACCTAGCCTTTCGACTTCAGGCTGTGTGGTTACCTAAAAGATCTTGTGTACGGGGGTGCGATTGCGAACTTGGCTGAGTTGAAGAACAACATTATGCAACACATTCACTAAAACACTTCGATCTGCTGTGGAACATGCTGTTTTGCGCTTTCAGCTCATAGGAGAAACCGGTGGACAGCATATTGAACATTTCTTAAGCAAGTCAATGCCGACTTCCTTCTCTCGATGGTTTCATAAGTTTTTGCTTTCCTACGAATTTTGGGCTAGGGACAATTAAAAGTAGACTTTTTTCTATCCGCTTTGGCACTACCTTGTCGTGGTGGATGGGCTTTGAACAGAGAGTGCCACAACAACATGTCACGTCTTCTAATTTGCATCTTAAAATTAGCATACCCTTTAAAGCAATCGTTTTTCAATATATTATCATGAGTACAACGCCATCCATCGGTCAACTTTTGAACTATTTTTCTTTCTCAAAACAAATTACCATTGCTTCACGTATACTTCAGATGAAATATCAGGTCATTCTGATCAGTCTTTATTTTTTCACAGCCTTTTGAAAGTTCAACTTGATTGTAATCACCCTGTAGATAATCAAACGACGGAATTCCAGCACAAATTTATCTGTGCTTTATTTTTTATTTAAAATGAGAAAATCTGTTGCACGAAATATTTTCCAGTTAGATCAAATAGTTTTTGCAAACTATCCCAGAAGATTTTTTGAAACAGCAGAAAGCTT
The DNA here is from genome assembly GCA_013235015.1 of Araneus ventricosus. NCBI lineage: Eukaryota > Metazoa > Arthropoda > Arachnida > Araneae > Araneidae > Araneus > Araneus ventricosus. Next base: position 113,777 of record BGPR01002009.1, read on the forward strand.
ATTTTTCAATAGTCATTAATAGTCTCTTAAAAATGATTTTTTTGCTTGATTTGGTACAACACCTTAAATTACTACAAAGTGTCTGACACGTGCATCGAATTACAGAATTTTTGCTATTTAAATACGCAATTAAGTCAATGTAACAAATAATTTTATATGCAAAACTCACTTGGATACGTTTAAATGTTTTAAGTATTCTTTACTATCTTAAATAGTTTGAAATAATAAAAAATATCCCATACGTGTGGTGTCATCTAATTGGTAGATTAAATAAAATCATAATTTTAAGTAAATGATTTTAATCTTAATAATTATGCAAAATTAATTATTAAGAAAGAAACCAAAAATTTAAATCTGCATCCAGCATTACAATTAGAAAATATTCATAAAAGAATAGAAAGAAAAGACGAACTTCGTGTTCATGGAGAACAATTTAGTTGATGTGATTGTTCCATGTCCACCATGTTTTTAGAAAAACAAACCATGAATCCAGATTAAACTATTACTGTAATGAACTGTACTATCAAAAGCGCGAGCGGACGACATTTAATTTTATGCGTTGCATCTTGTGAATTTAGCATTTTATTTTTTTTACTGTAAGGATCTCGTCTGAGATGTAAGAACATGAGTTTGCGCTTGACTATTTAGAGAGAGATTTTCATGATCAGAATATGCTTAATTCTTTTTCTGTAAACTATGTACATAATAAATGACGTCCATATTATTAGTTGCAATTGCGTCTTCTTTCTTGAGTAGGAATTCCGGCTCTGGATTTGAGTTTTTACATTGGAACCCCAACAACGTCCGTTTTTCTTAAGTTTGAGATATTTTCTTGATAATACAAATATATACAATAATATCCAACCTACTTATAAATAATTTATAAAATATTTATCACATTAAATCTCAAAATATTGACAAGAATAACTTTCAAAACGCAACTCGCCATCATCAGTTTTCAGATAATAATGATCCTCTTTTTTTAATCGGTGAAGGATCTCTTCTGCGCATGCTCTAAAAATAGCAGCAGACGATAACAATGAAAACATTGTTGGAAATTTTGTTTGAAAATATTTTCAAAAATTAATTAAAATTAAATAAAATGTTGTATGGAAGTGCAATTGGTGTCATTGAAAAGATGTAAAAATGATTTTTGTGCAATAATAGGCTCCGAAGTTATTGTGGAAAAACGTTAAAATTTGTAATTAATGTTTAATTAAAATAAATTCTAACTAAAATTTCAGAAACTCCTTTCTTAATGAGCACCTACTACCCAAGAACCAAGAGCCTGCCAAATTTCAAGTTGCTAGTCCTAGTGGTTTGGAGATTGGGTGATGAATCAGAGTCCCTTTCTCTTTTATCCTTATAGATATTAAAAAAATTTATTTGTTCTATACAAAATGCATATGGCAACAAATTTTTATCTTGATACCTTATAAGGAATTTTACTATTTCGGGTATTTATTTAAAGCTGGCGACTTATTTTTCCGCAGAGAAACCAGATTGATAACGATCGACTATTTGGCCTTCAGTTACATTTTCTACTTCTCGTGGCATATTAGTGAAATAATTAAAAATTCTGAATAATTTCAGCCATTAATATTTGAAAAACAATATTAAACATAAATTTTTTGGGCAGCTGAGAAATGAAAGACAGATGCATAATTCATGAAATAATCTTTTATAAACTAAAAAAAATAGTGTAATGCTTCTGAGTAATACAAAAAAAAAACTTTTAAAAATATATTGAAATAATTTTTTACATTTTTTTTTATACTTATTCACTTTCTACCAGTAATAGTCTTAAATTAAAATTATTATTTTATTGAAACATTTTAAGCTTTTTTCATTTTTTTTAAAATGGTCATTTTGTCCAAGTCTAATAACACTGTACTATCCACAGACAATTAATTAGGATAGTAAAAAAATAAATGAATATTTATATTTTACAAAATATTAGAGAAAAATCAGAACGTAGCACAGGTAAAATCTAAGCAGAACTTCTATAAATTTATAAGTCAGAAACGCACGGCAGAACACTATTAAAATATCATTCACATCCCTTTCAGTAGTGCTCAATGCCTCAGTTCACCAGCTTGCCTTGCTGATCAAACTCCAACTGTCTCATTCTTGGTTTCAGTGCTTGCTTTTATACCTTTTCAACAGGAAGTGATGTCACATGGCGTTCCCTAGAAGATTCTTGATAATTCATGTCCCTAGAAGAGATAGGAAAACAAATCAGGAATTTCCTTGAAAATTTATTTTATCGCCAAAGTTGCCAAGTCACAATACAGAATATATAAAGTATAAAGAATACAGAATTTTGCTTCTTTGCATTTTTATCAATTTAAGATCGTACAAAATATTTCTGCAACCATAAACGGCTTTCAGTTTTCATATTAGTGGTTTAAACGTCACGCTTCTTGAAATGTAAGAGGAATAGAATCTGTTACAAGTATCGATATTTCTTTTCGTTTTTTATTCAACTTTACACTTATTTTAAAAAGAAAACAACATTTTTAATGTAAAGCAACAACTTTAGACATGTTTTGTTTATCGTTTGATTTCTGAGATTTTTTTCTCCTGACAGTAAAAATGGGAACACTTATAATTATATACACAGCTTATAATTTTTAATGAAATATAATACGAACAAATGGGAACGACGTTTTGGATGGGGATCCCATCAATGTTTTCCGAAATTAAAGTGGCATCTTAAGAGCCGTTGTATTTTAATCATGAATACACACTTCCAAAAACGTTTCACAAGTTAACATGCTGTTCTCACGAATCCATACCCGCATATTAGATACTAATTGGCATTGTGTACGGGAGTCTATAGACACTTGTTACTGGCCACTTCTGCTCCTACAAGTAGTGCATTATCAAGTCAAAAAATTTGATTTCAATGCCCCGTCCTGTATTTGAAACATTCTAGTGCCCTAGTTTAACTGAATCATGCCATCGAAATAAAATATTAGATCTCAATTTCCTATATTTACAAATGATACAGCGTGCATTGAAGGCAAAACAGTTACATCAAACCTTCTGTCACATTAAAGAGCAGCATTTCTTTTAAAATGCAAAAAAAAATATTGTGGACACATCCAGTTTATTATTTAATTTACCTTTTAGAATCTCACCAGTTATGGAAATGAAATAAATAACACAACATTTTATGAAAAAATGTGAATTTAAAGGAGTCATCCAATTATTTTATATATGATATTACTTACGTACATAGAAAATTGATTTTCCCTTTAAGTTGTTTCTCAAAGATAGCAAATGCTTGAAATGACATTAAAGAAAATCGATTTCATGATGTTAGATCATAACTAAATAAGCATTCGCAGACATGTCGTACTTAAAACAAAATGCGTTGTTTGCGTCTTGCTCATTAATAAAGCAAATAACGTAACACAAAATTTTATGATGCATAAAATTTTGATTCGAATCATGCACAGTATAAAATGGTCTCAAAATCTTTGTGTCCACCAGCCTAAATCAGTTCAAGATGGAAAGCAAATTGAGCATAGCGGTTTTGTGCATCTTAGGTTTGTTCGTTATCGTTCAGGGGCTGTCTCTTAAACCAGAAAAGTTGGCAAAATATGAGAAATGCTGGACGTACGCTACTTGCCAGACTCTAATTTTGAAGAAGCTGTATGAATAAAGTAGTGGGAAATTTAAAAAAAAGAAACCAGATCAAAAATATATTATATCTAATCATCAATAATTTCAATGAAATTTTCTGTTATTATTTATTATCGGAAAAGAAAGCAGAAAGTATATTTGTCAGCAATTTATTCTATAGTTTTTATGGATTTTATTGCTATTCCTTATTGCAAAATGCACAAGGAGATCGCAGAATTGTTTGTATTTCTAGTTTATTAAAATTAGAAAAATTATTGAACGGCAAATTTTTAGTTTAAAACAAACATTTAGACGTTTAAAATAAATTTCATTGGAGCGGAAATTATTTTTTCTTTCTCAAGGTGTATCTATTTTCATGCTGCGATTATTAGAAAAAATGCAATAGAGAAATGAGTATGAGAAATCACCCAAAATACCATAAAATATTAAATAAAAAATTTACTAGATTGAATTCTAAAATTCGGGTTTTGAGGTCACAATTAGTTCTACCTGTGTGACAAGTTTCTTTTTAATAGAAATCTTTAAGAATTCGCAGATAACCTACGTCTGTTTTATTAACTGCAGCATTAAGTGTATTAACATCTATCATTCATTAGAAAAGATGGAATACACGAAAAAAATACATTTTGGTTCCTAATGATGAAATCTCTAAACATGCACCAACCGAAGACACTCTCTCTGAACTCGATCGAGAAATGAGTGTCATTTTAGAGAATCGGAGGGTATTAGATGACGAAAAAGTCAAGTTATATATGCAAGTTCTACAGAAGAGATTAAACATTCAAGATCATAATAATGGAGTTCAAGAAACTATACCCGAATCTGTATCAGCTCAACATACGGAAGAAGAAAAGCAAAATTTAGTTAAAAAGCGTGATTTAGTTGAAAAGAAAGATTTAATTGAAAATCTGATTTTAGAATCAACCCTTAAAACTTGAAATTCGACACTCGAAATATATTGAATTATTTAAAAATATCTCAAGAGATGATGCATTGGACTTCTAACGGGAAATTGATATTTAAGGGACACAACGTAAAGAACTCAAACGTTATGGACTTGATAAAAACTTTGCAGACAGCTTCCAACAAACCTCATTCACAGGGTTTCGTTTGTGAAATTAATGAGTGTTTCAGAATACAATCGATGTTTCGGAATGTGAAATGTTATCAAAAGTGGTTATCTTTTAAGTAAACAGATAACGCATCGTAAGTTGTGAAAGCGATGTTTCATTAAATATCGATTGCTAAAGTCGTCAAGTTGTTTGCAATGTCTTCACCCAATATAACTTATATATCTAATTTCTACTCGCAAGAGGAAAGTATTGAAATGTTCAAAAAACTTTCAAAGTGTCCCTTCAAACAACCAATCATCAAAGCCTGGGGTAAATCCTATTGACCCTTAAGGAAATCCTGCAGTTACGGCGAAATGGAGCTTGAGTATGAATATTTTGGTCACTGTGAACTACCACTGCCCTGGAACCGGACTATGTTGAAAATAAAATCTAATGTGGAGAAGAAAACTGGATTTGAGTATAATTTTGTACTACTTAATTTTTACGAAAGTGGTCATGCAAAGATCGGTTCACATAAAGACGATAAACCCTCCCTAGACCAGTCTGTGGACATCGCAACACTCAGCTTTGGAGCTTGCCGTGACATGATCTTCTCCGAAAAGGGATATAAATCAGTGCGACAAGCGTTGGAAGCAGGCTCCCTCTTGCTAATGCACGATCAAAAAGAATGGACTCATGCTATCCCCCCTCAACCTTGTGTGAAAGAACCACGCATAAGTCTTACCTTTCGCCGAGTTTGGTCTTCTTTGCAGCAAAGCTTGGATGAGATGGAACGTGACCATTCGATTCCACCATGTAAACGTTTACGTCGAGAGTAATTATGTATTATTATCATCATCAGTGTCAAATATATATATATATATAGATAATATTTTTTCATGATAAAATGTTATTATTATTTTTCATATTTTTATTATTATTAGTAGTAGTAGTATAAGAATGATTAAAAAGTTTTAGTTATTTCAATCACAAGTTGTAGTAAAAAGAAATAAAATTTTAATAGTTTAAAAAAGCCATGTGCTAAGTTCAGACTTCTCTTCAAATCATATATTGAAATTCTTTTAGCAGATTTTTTATGGTTTTAATAAAACATTTATATAATTATTTTACAGGATGCTCGAAGGTTGTTCGAGTGACGAGTTACCAGACAATCAGTTGGGACATAAGTGCTTTGAAACACGACTTAGCTGTTTGAACCGATGTATTGCCTTCAAACATATGAATAACGTTACTCACGATTTTGTATACGACAACAGTAAATTATAAGCAGGATAAATGTGAAATAGTCCGTGATTAGAATTACCTATGATGAATACCGTATACAGTCAAATGTTATCTAAATTTTTTAAGATAAAAGAATTAGTGACATAAAGGTGAAAACAAGTAAGCACCATCACAGAGTATAATGCAAGCCTTTTATCGTTAATCTTATATTTGAAGCAAAACACAGTCTTTGTAACTCTTTACGGATAGAACAGACATTTAGCAGAAAAAAATATGTACATTGGTTGTTAATATTATTGAAAGAAAATTATATATTTGATAGAACCTCGAACTATGGTAAAGGAATTAAAATTATGGATAGGAGGCAGTGAATTTTCAAGCATTCGTTTGTTCAAATAATTCTGACATTCTTGAGTTTAAGAAAATGATCAAATCTTGAAACGCTGAAATAAAGACTATTTCTCTAACTTGCAGCAATTTTAACCTAAAGCAGTCAACTTTAAAATAGTTTCATCTTTGATATTTTCGAAATTGTTAGGAAAACGAAATTTGAAGCTTCGTGAAGGTATGTGAAGATATTCAAATGAATTTGCTAAGGATAATTTTACATCGAAACGATTAATTTTCTGGAATAAAATTTATCTTTGAAAATTCATAACAATTTTTTCTTCTATAATCTTCCTTAAAAGTTTGAAGTAGGATAAACTTAATGAATGTTATTAATAAAATAAATTGCTATATTCAAATGAATCTATTTTCATGATAATGAAATTAAAGCATGGATGAGAAAAAGATTCAATTGAGACATTTGTTTGTTAAAATAAAATCGACACTTTTAAGCTTGAGAAAACTATTAAACCCTGAAATGTTAAAATGAAGTCTATTCCTTTAGCCTGAAGTAATTTTTTTATAATCAAAGGCAACTAACTTTAAAATAATTTCACGTTTTGTTATTCTTGGAACTGATAGAAAATCGATATTTTAAGTTCAATAAATTTCGTTATGCAAGAATAAACTCGTTTCCGTCATTGGAAGAAATGTGTCCAAAATCAAAGTGAATTTCAATCATCAAAGGAAAATTAGTCAGAGCCAACTAATTAGAAGGGAAAAAAAAGTGAAAAATAAAATATGGTTGAAAGAAATAAGAAATTAAAAAGAAAGAATAAATCTAAGTCCTTAAAAGCAGAAATCACTCGATTTTTTTTACATATCGAAAGAAAGAAGTGTTTAATCAGACAGAACTTAATTAGACACGTTTTTCATAAGATCCACTCTAAGTGTGACATAAGGAAATTGTGACAATCACTTGATTAACGGAAAAGAATTCGTGATAAGAATTATCTATGGAAAAGAATTCGTGATAAGAATTATATATGTTGAATATTCTCTAAACTTTCAAGATAAGATACGAGTGGGACATGAGGTATAATGCAATCTTTTTCATTGATATTCGAATGAAATCACAAAGTCTTTATAGATAAAATAGAGATTAAACGTTCTTTGCTGGTATATAATATTGAAGCTAAATTTATTTGATCAATGTTAAAGGAATTAAAACGTGGAAAGACACAAGTTTGTAAGAATAATGCCAGCACTTTTAAGTTTGAGAAAATAATTCGAATTTCCACCTAACTTTCAAAGAGTTTGAAGTTTTGTTATTGTCGAAAGAGTTAAAAACGGCTTTCTGAGTTTCATTTCATTTCGTTAACTTATTTAAATCTAAGAGATTTTTAGTGCTTTTCTTTATTTTATTGATAGAATATTCAATAATCATGTTTGTTAATGAAAAAAAAATAAGCTTGAACAACTGAAAAAGTGAACTTGAATGGTTAATGCTAAATTAGAATGGTTGAAGCAGAATTAAATTAATCTATGTTAAAGGAATTAAAAGGTGGAAAAATATGAGTTTGTGAGAATAATGCCAACACTTTCAAGTTTAAGAAAATAATTCTAACTTTCCACGGAACTTAAAAAGAGTTTGACGTTTTGTTATTCCTGAAACAGTCACAAATCGGAATTCTAAGTTTCACTAACTTATTCAAACCGAAGAGATTTTTATTGATCTTGTATTTTATTGGTAGAATATTCTATAATCGTGTTTGTTAATTGAAAGGTAAGCTCAAAACGAAGAGCGAAGTTGAATGGTTGCTGTTATTGAAGCTAAATTTATTTGATCTGTCTTAAAGGAATTAAAACGTGAAAAGATGTGAGATTTAAGAATAATGCCAACACTTTCAAGTTTATGAAAATAATTCGAACTTTAAAAATGTTTGACGTTTTGTTATTCTCGAAACAGGTAAAAACTGAATTTTAAGTTAACTTATTCAAACTAAGAGATTTTTAGTGCTCGTGTATGTTATTGTTAGAATATTCTAAAATTGTGTTTGTTAGCGGAAAAAATAAGTTCGAAACAAAGAAGGAAGTTGAATTATGAAAGAAAAATAAATCGAATGACTATCAAAAAAATATTTAGGTAAAATAATCAAATTCGAAGAGATGCGTTTGGATTAAATGCATATTGATTTCTACTCTTTTTCGCTCAAGGATAATCCTTTCGCGTGCTCAGATTGCTACCAAGTACGCATGCGCATGGAGAATCGGATGAAAAAAAAAGCTCCAAGCAGGAGTCAATAATATCGTGCACAGAAGATTGCGTCCAATATGCATGCGCTTATACAGACCGACAGACAGTCAACCCTTTGACGGATTTGTCCCAAATTTTATATGGGCCTACATTCATGATGATAAAACTCTGTATCAAATTTTATTCATCTAGCTATTCAAGTTTTTGAGTTATAGTGTTCACATGACCGCGGGCAGACAGATAGACAGATTTCCCTTGGACGGATTTTGTCCAGTGGAAAGACATAAGTTTGTAAGAATAATGCCAACACTTTCAAGTTTAAGAAAATAATTCGAACTTATAAAGAACTTAACGTTTTGTTATTCTCGAAACAGTTGAAAACGGATTTATAGGTTTCATTTCGCTAACTTATTCAAACCTAAGAGATTTTTAGTGCTCTTGTATTTCATTGGTAGAATATTCAATAATCGTGTTTGCTAATGGGAAAAAATGAGCTCAAACACCCGAAAAAGTGAACTTGAATTATGAAAGAAAAATAAATCGAAGCTGGTTCATTAGAAGAATTATTCTTATAAAACAGATTTTATGAGAATTAGTATCTAAGTAAGCTTTTCATATTTAAGAAGAGAAAAAAATGAGTAAGATTTTGAAATTTTCCTGAAAACAAATTAAAAATTCGCACGACGAAAAAAGAAATGAAAATAAAAATAAAATAAGATTGTAAGATCAATTCGAGAAATTTTTGTTGAAACAGCCGAGAGAAAATTCTAAATCTCAATGAATGGGAAAAAGTTTGAAATATTTTCAAAGTCCGAAAGAAATATGTTTAAATGTATTAATTAAATATTAACATATTAAATAATTAACATAAATTTTAATTAATGTTAAGTAATGATTGAAAATTGTTTAATTATCGCCTGAGAAAAAACTGGATTGAAGTGACGTGTCCTTAAGATGCATCGGGTGATTTGGGCTTGATCCTGCTAATTAATTGTAAAGTTTTCAATTCTCATGCTTAAATGCTTTATTTTAATTAAAGTTAAGTTATTATTGATGCAAATCTATTAGAGAGATTAAAAGGATGTTGAAAAATCTAAATCCCTAAAGACACTCGAAAAATTTTCAAAGTCCGAAAAATAATTAATTCCTTATCAAGAAGTTGCTTGGGCTTAATTTGTTAAGTTCGAACCCACCCTTAAACAAGTTGAAATAAAAACACGAAAAATAAAATATCCCGAATAATTTAAAAAATATTATCACCACTAGATTTCAGTATGAGTATTTGATCACGGTTACAGTTATCAAAAATTAATATTTCTAATTGATAATAATTAATGACATAAGGAAGCAAGTCAAGAAATCCCAAGTCCCTAAAAACATTTCCAAAATTTTTCAAAGTTCGAAAGGCAGATAGAAAAAATAATTAATTTTATATCAGAAAGTGGATGGTAGCTTGGGCTTAATCATGTGAAAAATATTATATCTAATTTATAAGTATCAAATTATTATGTTTATTTTATTTTTAATGATTCTATTTTAATTAACGATAAGTTATAATTGATTCAAATCTGCGAGAGAGATTATTAGTAAAAGGATGTTGAAAAACCCAAGTCCCTAAAAACACTCGAAAAAGTTTCAAAGTCCCAAAAAATAATTAATTCCTTATCTCAAGTCCTAATCTTGAATCGTTATCTTGAAAATCCCTTATCTGGAAAATTCCTTATATGAGAAGTGATAGGGAAGGGAGGGGCGGGGACGGGCAGAGCCACAGGAGCCACCTCAATCCCTCGATGTGGCTGAACCCCCATTTTCTATCTACTTATCACTCTAAATAAAGGTATTTTGCAATTTCTTGAATAGCCGTAGTATAGAGTGAAACTCGTACTGATCAAAAATACTATTTTAAATTTTCACAATCAACGTGGAACATTCTGATTGGTTGGCTATGCTTGCAAAGTGGGAAGATGAATTAGTGAAATCGATCCAATTGTTGGGACTGGGGACTCATTCAAGTCATGCTTCTCCATGGAGAATCTCAAGTGAAGTAGAGTTTTTGTCACTTCTCTCGAAACCCGAGGGCGATGGGGAACATATCTAGACGTCATAAGATTTTATATGAAATAAAATTTATCGAAATCGGTCCTTCCGTTGATGCTGAGAGGGCAGTCTTATGGATTTTACCCAAAGAGAATGTGCAGTGGAGAAGTATATTTTTGGTTTTTCTCGAAAATAGAGGGTGGTATGGGGAAGGCGACCACTGATGACATATCTAGACGTCAAAAGCTTTGATATGAAATAAAAATTATTGACGTCGGCCCAGTGATTGGAGCTGGGGGATTAGTCGTCCTATTTTGCTATTTATTTTCAATATGCAGATATTCTTTTATAGGTTTAAAAAGAAGTTATTGTTTATTTTATTTTGTTATTAGATTTAGATAAAAATCTGCAATTTTTTTCCAATATTATAGTGAGGTACAGATCATTTGCTACGAGCTTTATGTTCGTAATTCTTCATTTTCTATTATTACTTGTCGTTCCGTCAATATTATTGCACCGACGTTATACAATTCAATCATAATAATCGATTAGTCGAAGTAATTAATTTTTTTAATAATATTTAATTACATAATATAATATTAAGTATTGCTGTTATTTTAATGTTACCTAAATAACAAAAACTTTGCTTGCGCAAGGTCGTAGATGTCTTGCCTCCACGTCGGAAAATTACTGCCACAGCCTCTGCGTTTGACATGTGACAATGGCGTCACATGAATGGATTCATTAGGTGAGAATCCGTGTTTCGAGATAAATGATCAACTATGAAAAGAAATGATGAAAAAAGCATATAGCTACAATATCGACGCTTAGCAAACAACCCCACCTATCTAAATTTTTCAAAGTTTCAAACGGGAAGAAATAATAAATATAAAAAAACTTTTAGAAAAACGCTTTTACCAATGCATTAGAAAAGAAAAAATAATTTTTTCTCAAAAATATGGAGGCCAAAACAAAAATCGGAAAATCGTGAGGAGGAGGTAGAAAAGCTGTAAATAAATTAGAAGTGCAATTACATTTATAATATATTTTATATGATGAATGTTTAATAACATTTCGTTTCTTATGATAATAATTGTGGTTTTATTTCTTTCTCCCATTGTTTTCAGCGCCTCACGGTTTTAAGATTTTTCTTTTGACCTCTAGAGTTTTGAGAAAAAATTATTTTTTCATTTGTAATGCATTGGGAAAAGCGTTTTTTAAAGTTTTTTGTATTTATTTTTTTCTAGTTTTTATTCTTTAATTTATGTCATAATTCAGTATTATAAATTGTTTGGGATATTAGAATCAATTTTTCATGAACTAATTTCAACATTTATTTCATTGGAAAGAGCTCTAAAATTATTGAATTATTGCATTTTTTCTTCAACCAATTCCAGCAATAATTTCTTTAAAAAGATCTATAATAGGATAAACTTATTTTTATTTTTATTGAAACATTTAAATTACTGTTTAAAGTATTTTATTTCTCAAAAATACTATAGATGGCGTCACTGAAACCTACCGAGTGCAAACGTAGCGTTGAGAACTTTTTTTTCAAAATTGATAATTGAGATCTCTAAATTTTTATAAATATTGCATTGTCATCAAGACCCAATAAATATACAAAATTTCAGAACTCTAGTGCATTAGGAAGTTAGTGAAAAATCGATCATAAAATTCCAACCTTACATACATACATTTCGAACATAGTAAAAGCGTTTGAAAAAAACTGAATATTTTAGTAACCAAAAACGATTATGTCTCGTTTTCTTTACATCTAGTATGAAAATAAAACCGCATGTTCCTACCAGACGTGAAAAAAATCAAGAAATACTGAGGTATGTTGTGTTGCATGTTAAACGATGACATGGTATGTACATTTTTGAATATAAGGAACATTGAAAACATTCTTGAATAAGTACATATAGCATTGAGTATGGGAATCAAGCAACTTTCTTTCCCCTTCCAGTTCTAATGCATTTCTGAATTTAAAATTAAATTTTAAGACTTAACAGAATAAATACAGTGCTTAATAAAAAATATCTCGAAAGCTGATAGCACAATATCATGGTGAATTTTGCATTTTATTCACCTAAATGAAGAAATGAGGAAAATTTACCTAAATGAATCAATAAAATTTATTTGATTTGTTTCACTTGTAATTAAATACTCTCTTACTATGGAAAATTTTATGAGCTTCAGCTACAAAAGTGTAGAGACAACGATAAAGTGATAAATTCTATACTCATCACTGCTCTGTGAAAGGACTTAGAGAGAAAATAAATAAAAATTATAAGAATTCGATAAAGTATATTTTATAAAACATTAGATTAAATAAAACAAAAATGTAGACAGAGTATCATTAGAAAATCATGATATTATAAGCTGACAGTCGCAGTATAATCAACGCTAAGGCTGTCGCTGCAGACAGGCACAGTATAGTCAACCAACCAAATAACTATAAACTGAAGTTCCTCGACTTTTTAAGATTAAGCATTTGTTTTACTAATTGTAGTAGTAGTCTACATAGACTCTCACTAAATAATTCAGTAGAACTCTTATTTCTAAGTAACGCTATTTGATGACCCGAAAGATATGAAATGGATATTTTTCTTTCATATTTTTAGTCCTACTTGAAAAAATCATTAATAACCTTGGTTTTTGCTATATTTTTGAAAAAGCAGACTCGGAAAGATGTCCTTGAGTATACAACAGGTTTTAATAATAATAAGACTGAATAAAGGCTTTGTGCTGCTTGCTTCCTAGTTTCGATAACTTGATGTCAAATATTATAAGAATCGTCATGCAGAATTAGGAATATATATTATTTTCTTTAAAATAAGGTCGGTGATAGGAAATTTCCAAATTTCCTTCTGAAGCCATACTTCAAGAGAAATTGTCAAGATTAGCACACCTGTCAAAAAGACGACGACTATTAATCGCACTAGCATTTACTTTGGCGTATTTAGCATTAACTGCCTTTGGCGACTAGCATGTTCATCTGGATAGTTGGAATTCCCAAATGTTAAACTACGATTATATAATGTATAAATATTTAAATTTTCCCTATTATCATACTTAATAAGATTTAACCGCGGAGAAACGCCGAAATTTCGTTCAATTTGTAATTAATTAATATTCTAATTAGAAGTTTGAAAAAAATTGCTCCGAGGTGCATATTCCCCTACTCCAAAGTATTTTTCTTTCAAATTTCGTGGTTGCAGATCGAACAGTCTGTCTATAGAGAGCTAATACGCGCACACGTTCTCTTTTATTATTAGTACAGATTGGGATCCTTCTCCGCGAATGATGTCTTTAATCCTATAGTGGTGGAAATACTGCTACAATACTACTCACATGCGATTAGCGTTTTTCAATAATAGTAAAATGATTTGCAATGTGTTCAAGGCAATCGATCGATCAACCCAGTCAAGCAATATTGAATACAAAGTCAAACTCATATTTGCGATTATTTATATTATAATATACAGAAATCTGGCGACTGATAAATCTAGAAAGAATTCACTTTCTTTTATAGCTGCCATAAAAAATTTCTTCAGTTTGCCAGATTACCTTCAGAAGCTACATCAAACTATTTTGGGATGGACTTCGTGATTTTGATCCGTGGACAAAAGTTGGTGAGGTGGCAAACCCCGTCCGAACTACCACACCAAACTAACGGGAGGACGCTTGATCCTGACAGATTTAACGCGCATCAGGCATTCATATATTTGGCGAAGTCGGGTCTAAAACCTGTGACATTCGCGGCATTCAAAATTCAAAAGATCAAGTTTAATAACTTTCAAATGAGCAAGGAATTTCACATTTACCCATTTTGATCAGAATAGTTCTGGTTCTTGTGGATGATTCTACAATTTTTTTCGGGTCCTAGAAAAATATAATCTAAATTAAAAAGAGTTACAGAAATGAAAATCTGAATACCTCAGCGTACCTCTTGAACGGTGTGCTCTGTTAAAAGCATTGATACAATTTTTAACTTGCAACACAACGTAAAATAGGAAGTATCAACTTATGAAGTGCTGATAAATAAATAAATGAAAATTGGGAAGCTCAAAAATACAACGAAAATTATTTATTAGAGGCAAGCTCAGAAAAGATCATGCATTTTATATATTTTTGTTGTGCCCAATAGAGGGCGAAGTTTCTTTCTTCTCTTGTATGTAAACTCGCGTTTCATTATTATTGAATATATATGTTTCGGTTAATGTGGATAATCGGTAATTATGCATAATAACCGGTGATTATGCATAATGACCCAATAAGCCAGTGGATAATCTATGAGAATTTACCACATTGACCGGTTATTATTCATAATTACCAAAGAAGTTTGGTCAATGTCATTAATTACATTGATATGTGATCTCAATGACCAAACTTCATTGCTAAATGGGATTAAATCAGCAAAATTATTATTTAATACAGTTTAATGTTGGTCGCTTAAAGTTAAATCTTTTCGAAAGCAAAGTATTTGTGGGTTGTCTTTTCACTATCTACTGTTTCAAATGTAGAATTTCAACCGCACTTTCGATGCCGGCGTCATCTAAAGTGGGCACCGGGCAGATTTCTTTAAATTAAAAAAAAAACATCCTACGGCTGCTCTAGCATCGGGGGATGGAACATAGTAGTTTCGCTAGCTAATTGAATGTAAAGAATCGGCGTTTTATAATTAGTCAAAGGAAGCAGGAAAAGATCTGCAAACGTTATCCGCACAACATCAGAAACAGCTGCCACTTGTTCAACTGTTGGAACGTTCCGTCTTCTATCACCTTCACCACTAATTCTCTCATGAGAAAATTAGTGCTGGAGAAAGAGTGATACAATTCATGAGAGAAATTCATTAATTAATTTCTCTCATGTTGACTATTTTGTTAAATTTTTATGTTAATTTAGAAGAATTTTAATTCACATTATTTTTAAATTGGCTGTTTAATTTGTACTTGAATGTTTTATTTGTTGTATCTTGGACCGTTTGGCCTTTTTGCAACCTGTAAGGCCTTATATTGGGTGGGCTGCTTCTCAGCGGCCTCTCTTGTCATCCGCACGGCTTACGTTAGGACGAAGTCAGCATGTTTGCTTGCTAGACATACTAGAATAATAGAATCACTTTCACTACTATCATAAGGTGAGTTCAGAGTTAAAGCATATAAAATCCATGTTTTGTCCATTTTGCACTAACACTGCCATAGTAGTGTGGAAATATTATACAGGATGATTCAGAATGAATGGGTGGGGATAGAAGCGGCGTACAATATATATAAGGGATTTATTTATCAAATACAAATATAGCATACAAGTACTAGTATCAAAGTTTTATCTCGCATCAGCAACAGTTCTTCTAGGTACGAAATCGCCACGAGAGGCGTTCTTTAAAATGACATCTTCGCAGGAGAAAGCTTATTGTGTGTTTGAATACGCAAAGACTTCACCGCTTATCGTTGCTATGATCGTGCCGATGCAGGACTGAATATGCCCCAAGCAACTTATAACAACGTTAAGAGGTGAATTTTTGTGTATTTCAACACACAATAAGCTTTCTCCTGCGAAGATGTCGCCATTTTAAAGAGCGCCTCTCGTGGCGATTTCGTACCTAGAAGAACTGTTGCTGATGCGAGATAAAACTTTGATACTAGTACTTGTATGCTATATTTGTATTTGATAAATAATTGTTTAATAATAAATAATAAAAAATAATAAAATAATAATAAATAAATAGAAATTGGAATACACAAAAATTTATCTCTTAACGTTGTTATAAGTTGCTTGGGGCACATTCAGTCCTGCATTGGCACGATCATAGCAACAATAAGCGGTGAAGTCTTTGCGTATTCAAACACACAATAAGCTTTCTCTTGCGTGGAGGTTGCCATTTTGAATAAGAGCGCCTCTGATGACGATTTTGTACTTAGAAAAACTTTTGCGGCTTCCAGTTAAAACTTTTATATTGTTTCTTTTATGCTATATTTGTATTTGATTAATAAATCCATTATGTAAATTTTGTCGTGCAATTGCAAGAATGGTCATCTCCATTTATTTCACAAATATGCTTTTTTAAAGATTTTAAGTCTGTATGATCTTTTCTACTACCTGACAACCCGAAAATGTGTAAAACCTGGCGCCATCCATGTTTAAAATGACAAATGAGCGCGAAAATCAAGGTGGTCTGCAGAACAGGACATCTCCACTAATGGGTGCGGATTCAAAACCAGCCATTTCCAAATCCGCCAGGCAGCGCAGCCGTATTTTCTTGAAACTTTGCCAAACGCAGGCCTACAGCTATTAATGTGGACACAGCGAAAAGTTCGACATTATATTTTCTGAATTATTGAATTTTTGAACAAGAGGGAGAAAAATGTTGAAGTTCTTCATCAGATAAGGTAGCGTAAAAGAGATCCGTCTAGGTGGAAGAAAGAGGTGTCAGAACAAAAACAGTAGGTTCTATTCATAATTATTTACCTATATATATATAAAAGTATTAGATCTCAACTTTTTCTTTTGACTAAAATAAAATATGGAAGTCTGGCAAGCCCCGCTTCTCCCACTCAATAGAATATATAAAACCCAATATATCCCCTTAAAACTCATGCAACTATATCTTATCTATCAATAGATTTTTGCTCCAGCATCAATGTATCGACAACTTCTTGAATAAAAGTTGATAATAAAAGACATAAATTACTATAATTAAATAGACTATAAACTCATACAATTAATATCAAGCATTCAAATTGTGTTATTTCAGAGAAACCAGGAACAATAAATTAATTATTTATTTCTTTTCCCATCAGGATCATATGATGACAGTTTTCTGTATGACCACGTGAAGTTAAATTAAGATTAAATTATTACACGATTGCTCTTTTCCTTACGATCACGTTACGGTTGATTTTAAAAATAAGTTATTACACATGCTTACTCTTTTCTTAAGGATCACGTGATGGTTTAATTTAAAAATAAACTAGTAATCTTCATCTCAGATCGCTGAGACAATGTGCGTTTCCTTATTAATTATTTCTTTGCTGTCTGTAGTCAAAAATATTAAATTTAAGACGATGTCATGTACACTATATCCGTTCATAGGTTTCACACTATCACCCTGCCAATTTTCATCCAAGTGGGTTTAGTAGTTTCGCCGTGAAAGAGTAACAAACAGACAGATACACTTTCGCTTTTATTATCATCTGTATATGTAAAAGAGGAAAGTATGTTTGTGTGTTTGTTCGTTTTTTGGTTCTTTATAAACGTCCGCGCCGGTGGACTTACGAGGACCAAATTTGGCACAGTGATGGATTAGCACAAGAGGGAGCTAAGGCCATGAAAATTATTTTAAAATTCAAATTAGATTTTTATTTATTTAATTAAATAACGAAAATTAAGCTATTTTTAGACATTTTTCGCCAATAAGTTCTGAAATACTTATGGTGCGAAAATTATTTTTACATCACCTTAAAGAGCAAAAAAAATATTTCTTTTATTTATTTCAATTTAATTGTTGTACTCTTTTTTCTCTAACTGCAATTAACGTTTCAAAATTCATTTTAAACTCAAATTGCAATAATGCTTTTATTATTATAAAATAAAATTCAAACTAATATATTTTTTATCAAATCCATTATTCATGCGTTTTTACCTCTGTTGAAGCTAAGAAAATATTGCTTTCTTTGGAAAAGGTAGACTTCTTACTTCCGCTGTTATTTCGTAGCTTTTAATATGCACTCAAATATCCAATGACGTTAGTTTATTTACTAAGCGATGTGAATTTCAGTTTGACTTTATTTATAGTATTAATAGAGAGTATTTATATTTAGTTCTTATTCTCCTAACTGAGGTTGAAAGTATTCTTTTTGTTCGAGCATTCTGTTTCAGCGGAAGTCTTTCGAGTGAAAATTGTTCTCGAGCGATTTTGACTTTCTTTATCTGATTTATAAAACATTTTATTTAGAAGCTACGCAGTAACCAAGTTATGCAGTTTAAGTATATTTGTGCATTGTAAAACTGTATTAAACTATATATTATTTAAAATAAATGTTCTTTTTCGAATTTTCTCGCATTTTCATTCAAACCGTACTGTTATAAGGTGGTAAAAAGGCTGTATTAGAAAGTTTTAATTCAACAAGAAAGGATTAAAAGAAGATTTACGTTTGTCGCGGAAAGTTGGTGACAATATTTTTAGGGAAAAAAACAGGAGGCCGGTAGATGAAAAAGTATGGATCCCGAGCAACGCCGGATTTTCAGCTAGTTTATATAAAGTGGAAGTGGAAGACGACTGTAAGACGGGGGTGGGATGATCTCTTTCATAAATACATTCAAGTATTTATGAAAGACATCAATATAATATATAAAGAATAAGACTCAAGTGAGAAATTACAACAGCACTTAACTGCAAATCAAACAAAATATGGTGTACTTACAATTTCGGTACCCAAGACGAGTGATTCATGATTCTCTGGTACAGTGAACGACAAAATAAATGGACAGTCGTTGTAACTCGGAGAATTATAATCGAATCTTCACAAAACGGGTATCGATGGAAATGTCGCGAGGGGACGGATTTATTCGGATCCCCAAACTGACTAACCGAGTTAATTAACATAGGTAATTAACATCTATTTCCGAATTTTCTTATTACGGAAACCGATATTTTAAAATAATTCTATCCGGAATGCTCTTTTCTATATGTGTATCAAATTTTATTCAAAAATTCGCAGAAGTTCTTGAGATAAAATTAATTTTGTTTGCGGAAAACTCCGCCTCAAGAGAGCCAACCCAGGAAGGACAGTATATAAAATGAATTTTAGCTAGTTAATAGCAGAAAAAACACGAAAAAATAGTGTTCCTTTAGTGAGTGAACACAATTTTGAGAAATATATAATACTTTCGAGATATTGTTAAAAGTTCCAAAAATTCATTTAACAATGGAAATGCCATTTTTCAGAACGCTATAACTCTCGCAATTTTAATCAAACTCTATAAAGATTTGGGGGGGGGGCTAATTTCTTGACTGTAGGTCGATTCAGCGAAAAAAATTAATAGGCATAATGGGAAAATTCCGAGATAGCTGTTAATTAACTTTGTTATTTAACTCGGTTAATCAGTTTGTGGATCCAAATAAACCCGTCTCCTCGAGAGAATTCCATCAACACTAGTTTTGTGAAGATCCGACTGCAGCGCTCCGAGTTACAGCGACTATCCCATCTATTTTGTTGCGCACTGTGCTTCAAAAACACCAGAGCCAAAATAGTTTTTGGTTTGCTTAATGCTGATGTTCATTGTAAATGCTTGGAAATGAATAAGAGGTTCAAAGCAGCTAAGATTGACAGAGAGAAGCAGACATTTATAATTGAATCCAATATACATAAGAAGCGAGCAGCGGTTTTTTATCTTTGAAGAGAAAAAAGCAGTGCCTACTTACGCATTGACTGCTGAAAAACTTCTCCTAGCCGACAACCCTTCTCCAGTCGAAGTATTATAGTAGATAGCTGCACCTATATAACTTCACCATCGTACACGTCTCATCGAAAGATCTTTTGACCAACAATACAAATTCATATACACTTGAGGAGAAATAAATTCTTAAAGGCTTGCAATGATGTCACCAGATTTGTTTCACTGATTGTAGAATAACGACTTCACAAGTGTTACCCAGCAGATCGGGTAAGGTTGTTTAAGTCGTAACTCCTAAGGAGAGAAGTCTACAAATCTCAAGCTTTACTAAAAGGATTAAATTTTTGCATTATTCACAACTTCTATGAATATTGCAGCTATAAAACCGTGGAAATTGAAAATACACATATTATGTCGAATGAAAAAACAAGTCCTAAAGTAATAACATCAGTACGACGGCGGAAACCGGTTTTTAAGTCGTACCGCGTATATCGTACCTTAGAAGAAAATGAAGCAAAAGTGCATTGTATTACTATCATTTGAGTAAACTATTCAGTCTTGAGTTAATCCTCGGTCAACCCTAACGGTTTTCCAAATACATAATGTTTATTTAGTTCCAGAAGGTGACTTCGCAATTTCGGTTAAGGAATATTATATATTCTTTGAAGCCCATATCATCCTGGGGTAATTTTCATAACGCCTCGTCTACATATTCTTGTGTCTATGTATTATCGCTACGATTTTCCACGTTTATATACCCTGCTTAAAAATAGGAAAAAGCACATTTCACTTTTATAAATTAAAAAGAACAATGTTTTCTTTCTTTAAATAAAATGTTTCTTTGGGTGTGCAAGATATCCTTAAGGTGTAACTAGTACGATTTAAGCCTCGTTTGTGGTACTACTTAAGCAACGGCAAATGTATAATTTTAAGCAATCGAGGTTGCCAGCTTGCCCGATGGCAAGTGGACCCCCTTAAATAGAAGAAAATTTGGTTCCCAGGAAGTGTAGGGAGAGAAAAAAGAACTCTTTCTCTATAGTAAGCTTTTCTAAAGCAAACAAATAAAGTAGCCCTGTACCCAAGGCCCATGTTCGGCGTTCCAGAACAGTCGTTGGGGATTTATTGCCGTCGTAATTCGACCAGCCAAACAGCAGGTGGTCGAATACCGACGCAAGACGCATACGCAATTACGACTGACCGTAGGAACTGTATTGAGTTCTCTGTTCACTTCCTTTGACCTTCCAATCATTTACAGATGTTTCTCCGGAATGTTGCAGCTATCGATCGCACAAACCCTCGGGCTATTGGAACAGGGTACCTCTGCTGTGCAAAGTCGAGCCACAATACTCATTGAGATTTTTTATTGGTTTTGGAAGCCCTCAGAAAGACGAAAGGAATTGCATCCCTTTGTGCAGAAAGGGTGCAGGTCTTGTGAGAGATAGCTATAAGAGGTGTTTTTTCCTTTCTTTTTTGTAGTTTCATTTTACTGTCATAAATCTGAGAAACAAAGGAACTAGATTGTAAGAAAAGATTTTCTTGGCTAACACTGTAGCTAGGGCACATTTTCTTGGCTAAAACTGTGTCTAGGATGCTAAATTACATCTATGAAAAGACGACACTCACGCCTTTCTTTATGCTTTTGGGGGGAGTTAGCGTTTAGAAGAGTAAAGGGGTCCCAGTCTTATTAGTCTGTCTTTCATATAAAATAATTGGTGAGAAAAGTGTTATTTCGGTTTTCAGTCGTAAGAGAGTAAAGACATATGTAGCGCATCTTGCAAAAGGAAAAAAAATTGAGAATGAGAGGTAAGCTCAAATTATCATTTCTCTATTTTTACATTGCTTTTGTAGTATTAATCACTAGCCGCATTCGGCTACCAACCGACTCGTCCGTCTTTTTAATTGTCTTAATTTGATTATTTTAACAAACTTTAAATTCGCCAAATTATTTAATTTTTGTTAAGTTAAAAGTATTAATTGCTACAAAAGACGGAGAAATAAATTAGTTGTGCAAAGGAAAAAAAAGAAGAAAACATTAGATCGGAAATGTATTCGCATTTGAGATAAATTTTGATGCAGTATGTTTTTGTGTCTAATGAAACTAATGACATAAGTCTTTAAATTCAACTGTTAAAAATGTCTAAAAAACACGAGATTCAATGAAAATTATTTTTTAAAATTTTGCATAATTATAATCGACAATTATTGCGCATTATTAAACTTATTATAAAGTGAAAATGTAACCTCATCATATCAAATAAATGGATTACATTATCTCCAGGAAGATTATCTTGCCTTAAGTGGAAAGATGAGTTTAATGTCATTGCTAAAAAGTAAATTTATTAAAATAACTTATAAAATCTATCAAAAACTAAAAATGTTCTTCAGAAAAAGATGAGAATAATTGTCACGATTGTGGCGTTTTTTCGCAATATTTTCAAAAAATACTGTCTAACAAAATGATTTTTTAATTTCTTATAATTCATAAATATCTTTTTAATGCTACCAGTTTAATTACAAATTACTGAAACATTACCAGTACAAATTACTAAGCTATAAATCATCCAAAGAAGTTTGTTTTATAGGTTCTAGACTCTTTCAACAGATGCCCTACTAATGGGCAGCATTTCTCCTTCATACTTTTTCGCTAAAACCATATACGAAATATTTAACTTCCGGAATTTAAAATCGAATAACTTTAATCAAAATTTTGCTATTTCAAACATAGAAAATTAAAGGGTGTTTAATCGGATTTATTTTAAACACGCTGAAAAATTAAATTAAATACATAATTATTAAATATTATAGATTTAAATTAATATAATTAAATATAAAATTACATAAATATCTGAATTTATATTATGATTGTAGGCCCAGATAGCAATTTTGGTTTGCAGCAAGCTTGCTACAAATTTCTCATGACACTCTTGTCATGAGAAATTTGTAGCAAGCTTGCCACAAATTTGTCATGACAAGAGTGCAAGCTTGCAGCAAGTTAACGAAAGCGTCGAAGTCATGAAGGAACAAACTTGCAGCAAGCTTGCCGTGCAATTTATAGCAGAAGCGGGGTACGAGCGGGACCTCGGAATAGAGCTTGCGACCTTCCGCTTGGTAGCCTGACGGGCTGAACCACTCCGCCAGCTCGATTACGAGAGGCGAAGATAGATTGTGGTAATAGATCGCGCATACAATTTATTTTAAACTCTATTCTTGATTTCGTTAATTTTTAAAATTTTGTGTTGAGAATATGATTTGAAATCAAAGAGAGAGAGAGAGCAATTTTCGTTAATAACTACGTTTTGCTAGTAGAATAAATTATGAAATTAGAGTTCAAAAGTAATTACTTTAAAATGGGACAAAATGTCTAGTTATTTATTGTTCAACAAACACTGACTGTTTTTTAGATTTAATTTTGTTTATAAACGTTGAAATTTCAACATTAAGAAAAAGGCGATATAGTTTTCTTTAAAGTGCGAGTGATTTAGTAAAAAGATGGAAAATGTTTCAAAATTTTTTTTATAAAAAAGTTAGTTTTTTCACAAATTAGCATTGATTTATTGAATTAATAAAAAGAAGGACGCTCTAGGAGATGCTATTAAAAATTGGATGTTTTTTAAACAGAGAGAGAAATTATCTCTTTTGCTATGCAAGGACGAGGTTTGTCACGTCGAACTTGTGGCAAGCTTATTGCAAATAAGGTGGCGCTATAGTTTGTCACGCGAACTTGTGGCAAATTTGCATTGCAAGGAGGTGGCGCTAGTTGTCACGTCGAACTTGTGGCAAGTTCGTTTCAAGTTTGACGCGTCAAATTTGCCATGACAGGGCAATATCAAGTCAAAATCAAACTTGCTGCAAACTTGCGTGCTATCTGGGAGTGTGTATGTACATCACTGACTCCAGGCAACCATTATTTTCAGACCCAGTCCGCCACTGTAAGTAATCTTCATATAAAGAATGAATTGAACCAGAGCGTCATTACAGCGGAAAGGCAAATACTCAAAGGTGAAAACCTGTTAAAGCATTATTTTCAGTATTGCCACATTCCTGGCAATAGGTAGCCGAAAAGGCAACACTGAGTACAAAAGATATGGAATGAAATTCCACAGCTCAAGGTGAGAATTTCAGGTCTATGATGAAATCGTCAGCTGAAAAGTAAGGGGCAGGTGTCCATTGTTCGGATGAATCGGAAAGTGACCGGTGCCTTAGGAACGCACACACCTATCCCAAACCACAATGTCAGTTGTTTCCCATTGTTTTAAAATATCTATGATATAAAATTGAAAATGCATGTGTCTGTTTGTCTGTAAGTCAATATTTAGACAGAGTAGTACACATTTTATTATAAAAATGACACACCGAACCTCATTCGTCTAGCTTATTCCTGTTTTTAGTTTCCGCTTTCTCAGACAGACATTTTCTGGAAATGTTTTCTCCTATCTGATATTTTCTTAAATTTTCTCTCTCTATATATAATTCAATGACTCTTTTTTTTCGTATGTTTGAACCCTAAACCATTCTCACCTCTTGACGATTTAGAACGAAATTTCGCACGCATGTTCCTTAGCATCTAGAGGGGGGATTAACTACACTATAGAAAAGTTGTTGGAGCTCCCTAAAGGGGGTGAAAGAGGGTTAAAAGGGCAATTTTTAACCTTTTCCGCCATTACTTTGGAACATATCATCGCATAGAAAATAGTTATACACCATCTTCAAATTAAAAAAAAAATTAACTTTTCAGTGACACGTGCTCCTTTTTCCTACGGCGTTCTCTCTTATTTTTATTCAACTTTGAAAATTAATTGAGACTCAATTTGTCAAAATGTTTTTGTTTGTTGGAATCTTAAACCTTATCACACTTGCGAGTTTTTCCCAATGTTAAAGTTAAATTGCTTTCTTCAGATATTTTCACTTTCACACGCATAATATCGCAGCTTTTAATATTCGCGCTCTATAATTTACCCTTTAAATATTACTTTTTAAAATCGCTGCACTTTATTTTATTGTTTACTTGAATTTTGTCTCATATTTTAGCTCTTTTAAATGTTTAATGCTCTCATTTGGCATATCATATGTCTTTTAAATAGATTCTTTTTTTCACTTGACCTCATTCAATTAGGTCATAATTCACTTCATACCTTTGTCAGTTTTTGTTGCAATTGTTTGGTTATTATCGGTCGTGCCGTACGGTAAAGTCTATGCTTTGTGATTACTATTTTGCCGTACAGTAGCAGTTTTGCGTCTGTATGACGTACCAGATAGCATGCAGATTTGTAGCACGTGTGATTTTTTCAGGATATTATCTTGTCATGACAAACTTGACGCGACAAGTTTGCAGCGAAACTCTTGCAAACTAGTACAACATAATAGGCCACCCCACTTGCGAAACAAGTTTTCTGTGAAGTTGATACGGCACACTTTACGTAAAAGTTTGTGTTTTCTTTCTTTCATACATGTAAAACAAATAAACGCATGTGAATCCATGGGTACAAAGGGGAAAGTATAAAATAAATTACAAATCAGTTTCTTCATAAAAGAAATCTGCGTTCTTAGCATGATTGCAATTACTCTTGAAGTCAATTTTTAAAAAAATATGAATGTACATTAGTTCACTGCGTAGTTACTCAAAGATAAAAGCATCTTACAGAGTATAGGTTTCAGCGCTGGTCCTCACCGACAAGCGCCCTGTTTTAAACTAACAGCAACAAGTCTGAGACAAGGTTTCGAATGCATGCTATGGTTCTTTAAAATCACATGCATTTAAAAAATAAATAAATAATTACAGGCGACAATACAAACCTATCTAAAAGTTAGAAACGTTTAAGAGAAAAGGTGGTTTCAAGCTATATTTGTATGAACAACAATATTCTGTCCTTTTCTTTGACTGTTAAAGACAGTGTCCTATTTTAATTACTTTAGCTCGAAATAAATTACTTTGCAAGAGAAAATCAAAGAATAAAAGTACGAAAATTATTTTCTTCACTCTAATGCAATACTACAAAATCAAAAACGTTTCACAAGTTGTAAAACCATTATAATCTAAAGCTCGGATAAGCAAATGGAAATGCATTTTGGACAGCTATCATGCAAATGCGATTCCTTACACGTTAATTAATGAAATATTTCCCATTGTTTTAAAATATCTATGATATAAAATTGAAAATGCATGTGTCTGTTTGTCTGTAAGTCAATATTTAGACAGAGTAGTATAATGGTCATAGAACAGATAAATCACTCCTTTATCTCATATAGCAAGTTTCTGTGGTAGCTTTTGATTTATCTATTCTGTAACCATTAAACTACTATGTCTAAATATTGTATTAAAGAGGTTGATAATTAAATTACATATTAATACGAAACACTTGTTTTGTGATTTTATACCGACATTTTCACGCAAAAATCTACGGCGCGGACGCGAACTCCGCATTTTTATGTTTTATTTAGAGTTGCTTTTGATGGCGCCATCTGTTGACAGTATATAGAACTACATTTCGTGTAAGCGCAGTAAAACATTATTTATTAGAAATGCTCATATTTCGCCTAATATTCAAATTTCAATACAATGTTTCTTTTATGTATTGTCAAGTATTCTGTAAGTTTCGTAAATTTCGAAAGAAAACTCTGCATGTTATAATCAAAAAACATGCGGGGTTTGAAATTTTCAATTTAATACCGATTTTAACTTTTAGTCTGATAACTATTTTTATTGTCTCTCTTTTGGTCTTAGTAATAGTCATTAAGCTCTTTAAAATGACACGAGAATCCACGTCCTAGCTAAAGGCGTTTCCCCGCTGCGCTTATTTACAACCTTACATAAAGCTAATTCAGAACAATCACACGCATGCGCCGACACTGGTACGATGACGTCACAGGAAAAATAAATACTATGTGACAAACTCTTACAGATATTATCTATCCGTTGTGGGATCCACCATTCTTTTCGCATTATTAGTCTCATGGTTATTAGCGATTAAAATCTGACGGTATTTTGTCACACAGCAAAGTTCGACCGACTATCACTGTAACAAGCGGAAAGACTTTTTCACGTCAATTAAATGTTGCTTTACCGGTCTCTCTATCATAGGAAGTCTTCATAAACGATGAATAGTATCGAGATGAAATTTACGCATGGAATTTTGGTATCCATTCCTAGATCAATTTTGCTTCTTACAATGTTAAAAAAAAAATTACTTCTTAAAATATTTAATTAAATAACAAAAATTTAGCCAATTTTTGGAGTTTTTTTCTCAGTTTTTTGACAATAACTTCTGAGATATATCCTGCACAATATGATTTATATAGCATTTTAAATAGAAGAAAATTTTCTTTTGACTGATCTGAATTTAAATGGTATAGTTCTTTTCCTCCAATTTAAATAACATTTTGAAATTAATTTAAAACACAATCTGTATGCTTTCTATTACTGTAATTAGATTTAAAAAGATTTTTTGTTTTATCAAATCCATCATTTCCATGATTTGCATTTGTGAAAGTTATGATTAAAATATTGCTGTCGTTTAATATTTACATAAAGACAAAATTTCTGCTTCAGCTTTTATTTCGTAACGTGTACACTGTACATCTTTCAATTCTTTTCCACAGTAATCCAATGACGTTAGTTATTTACTCTCTCTATGCAATGCTTCATTTAATTTTTGAAAAATTTTAAATGTTTCCAAAGAGCGTGTAAATTCATTCAAGGTTATTGAGTACGATTACTACTGAAAGGAGAGAACCTGAGGAGAAATATAAAGGAATACTCTGGCGGCATTTTTCCGAGGCACACAAATACAGAAAAAGCGAATGGTACTTTGGATAATGGTAATAAAATGCACGAAGTGAAGGAGCTTCTATAGTCGCCGTAGCAATGACGAGGAAGAAATATGTAGTATCAAGAAATGTTAGTTTCGTGCCAGGAGGTTCTAAGATCGGTAACAAACGTCAGAGATGGTTGAACTGCTGGCCGTATTGGTCAGATAACACGGGAGTATATGAACGGAAACCGAAAGACGTTGCTGCGAAAAATTATTTTATGAAGCTTAAAATATTATAAGTACGTAAAGTCAAAAATAATTTTATCCCGAGCAACTCTGGGTATATTAATTAGTATATCTATATAATCAAATCTAGATCTTATACCATATTTGGTGGCTTAAAAACTATTTATTACTGAAAATTTTAAGCTCTAATTTTTATTAAGATTTTGGAAGACAGTTTTCGGTTTTTATGAAGAACAAGTCTCATAACTTAAAATGTTTGGAACATAAATGATTTTAATAGACACTCACATATAAAAATAAAATAGTTATAAATATTTTATAAACTGCATTCAATGACGTTATGAAGGAATCTTTACTCAAGGTATTTTAAACAAATTTATGAGCATTTCTACTATTAAAAGTTTTCATTGAATAAGACTTGCAATGAATAACCTTCAAAGGAAAACAGTGTGTTTTCTTCTTAGAGCTTATTATCTGAGAAATTCGAATTACAGTTTCTACCACTTGTGTTAATATTTGTAATAATATAGTTCATTTAAGAAAAAATATTTTTTCTCCTGCTCATAGAAATAATGCATGACATTAACCTTCTTGCTTTCGGCAACGTAGAAATTGTATCTTATTTATTCATAAAATTTTTGTGCAATAATAGTATTAGAACGTTACCCATAAATAAAAGTTCCCTTCGTTGCAAAATTAGTTTGACTTATTTGAAATCTTTGTTCATAAGTTATGATTAAGTGATGATTGATGTCGAGATTTTAAACAGGATTTTCTCGTACATTTCCCCGATATGAATTCGATCAATTTTGTGGCTTGCTTTGTCGTTTGGTGAAAAGAATCGAGCTTGCAGTTTGGAAGATAAACTTTTCCCGTTGATTAATTAGGTCCAGAATTGGATACAAGTCTACAGGTTTTGGTGTAAAAAACACATTCTTAAATTTAGTCATCTGAAATAGCACACGATGCTTTACATTATGACTAAGGTATTTTCACGATATTGTACAGCATTTAACGTCGTAAAAATATGGTGCAATATCTTGAGATAATAAGGATCTAGCTTGTGTTTCTGAGTTACTACGTTTTCATGCATAAAAATAGGCAGAATGGCACACAGTCAACTCACTGAAGGATTTAGACCAAAATTTGATACGGATCTGAAATTCTGATGATGAAAAAACATATTTTAAATTTCACCCATTCGTGTGCTTGGGTTGTTGAGTCACTGTGTTCACAGACACAAGGCCGAGTCGACAAATAATATTCTCGAATACGAATTTCGTCAAACATTTTTAACATCTCTACAATTTAGATTTAAAGACCACATAAGAAATTTCATCCATCTGTGTCGTTCAATTTTTGAGTTATCGCCCCACAGACAGATTTAAAACAAGGAAATTCCTCAAAATTTCCATGCCGAATTTTTTGAGGATTACAGTCCATTATCGTTCCATACTTCGCAAGTAAAACACTCCCAAGGTTGGTAAGTTAAACATTTTAATGGAAATTATATTTTTAACCAAATAGTAACCTCCTGTGTTTTGTTTCATTTAATGCGCATTTCGAAGAAAACAAAATAACAAGAATAAAAAAAATATTTTAAACTCATATTAATAATTATGTATGAGAGCAAATGATAAAATCTCGTTGACTATAATACAGTATACTCTACAGGGTACTTAAATGCGAAGTGTATTAGGTATAGTGTAAGTGTATTAGGTATTTGAATTGGTTTTCCTTCTCTCAGTTCCTTACAATTCGAAGGAAAATGGCCATTTCTTCTAAAATATTCATACGGGTACGCAAATAAGAGAAATTAATCAGTCGCAACCACCAACATAATTTTAAATGAGAAGTAATCACATCAGTATACACTGGTGTCCAAAAATAATGCTCAATTTTGAAGATGCGACGAGATTGGAGTTAATATGGATACTATGGTTCGTAATAAGTTGCAACCCTAACCGTGGGACAAATTATCGTCGGAACTGAGATTTTGCAATAAAGATTCGGTCACGAGGGCAAATGAGGGGGCACCAGAAAGGGACGAAGGCTAAAATGAAGTTTAACCCGTCCTGT
Organism: Araneus ventricosus; assembly: GCA_013235015.1. Lineage (NCBI taxonomy): Eukaryota > Metazoa > Arthropoda > Arachnida > Araneae > Araneidae > Araneus > Araneus ventricosus. The sequence goes on from BGPR01002009.1 coordinate 143,821, forward strand.
TTCACAGAAAGCTGATAACGAGATGTAACTTTCATCAATGTTTATATTTGAGTGCATAATATTTACTTGCATTTTTTTAAACACAGCACAAATATTCGGGAAGGTATAAAGGTTTTCTTAAAAATCTCAAATTTTTCCGCACTTTTTGCTTATAACATGCAGAGTTTTCCACCAAATTGTACGAAGTTTACAGAATACGTGACAATATGTAAAAGAAGCATTCTATTAAAATTTCAATATTACAGGAAATATGAGTATTTTTAGTAAAATCTTTTTCACTGAGCATGAGCGACACGTAGTGTCATTTTTTTTATAACTTCAAAGCCAGATATATTGAGCAACTTAAATAAAACTTCCAGATAAATACCAATAGAATTTAGAAAGATGTCGGCATTTCAGTGAAATGAATTTCAATTTCTCTTTAAGAGAAGCTCAATGATTAGGGTTCTTGCACAAACTCATATTTTTAAAACTTGAATTTTTGTATGGTTATCGATGAAATGTAATTAAAATAATACATTTAATTTATAAGTATATACATAGGTATTAAGGATATTCAACTTTAGTAAAATTCAATATTACTGTTGGAAGATTCAAGTTTCGAAAGTATCAATTTGTGAAGAAACCCTCATCACTTAGCTTCTCTCAAAGAGAAATTTAAATTTATTTAACTGAAATGCCGACATATTTCTGAATTTTAATTGGATTCAACTGGACTTTTTAAATAATTTGCTCTATATATCTGACTTTGAATTTATAAAAGAAAGATTACGTTATATCTCGTACATGCGCAGTAAAAAATCATTTAGCACAAATACTCATATTTCCTCTAATATCCAACGTATTCACTTCAAGTTTCAATACAAATCTTCTGTAACATATTGACGATTTGTCTGTTAGTTTCGTATAATTTGTATGAAAAATCTACATGTTATAAGCAAACAAACACGCGGGGAAATCTGGGACTTTTTAAAGAAACTCATATTTTCAAGGAATATCCATGCTGTTTTTAAGAAATTGCATATAGGCAGTGTGCATTAGGGTGGAGTGAATTTTTTTTTTATTTTCAGTCGTTATAGCGTGAAAAAGTTGCGGTTGTTGAATACTTAAATAAAATAAAAAAATTATTTAAATCTCATAATATCTTCCGATCGCGCAAAGCGTCTGTCTATATATTCGAAAAAATGGAGAATTTCATAGTTTTTCTTAGTAATTTATAAAAGATTTGCTTCCGAATTTTTTTAATTCTATAGTTCAAAAAGTTGAAATGGATACAGCTACATAAGAAAAAAATATTTCCCTATTTAGAGAATACCTGACGATCACGCAAATCCCTTCAAATTTGCAAAAAAATGTAATATTTTTGCAATTTTCGTTAATTTTTAAAAGAAATTTTTATAAATTTTAAAGACCCGCAACGACCACAGAATTAATCGAACAACTTCAAAGTGTTTTTTAAAGACACAGTTCCAATTAGTTCAATATCTAGTAAGAAATTTAAATTCACTGCCCATTGCCCAACTGGTAACACCGCGCAAGACGTCCATTCGTTTATGTCACTTAATCTAGTTTCGGTCCTCCCACACCCCACTCACGCCTCCATCTTGTATTTGTTATCTATCTCATTTTTTCTCCAAAAATTAACCCATATTTATTACTCTCTCAAATAAATACATACAAATAATAAGATTTGAAAATCTGTACTATAACAGAAAGAATAGATATTTTTCTAGGAAAAAGAGTGAGTTTGTGATATGTATTGTTTCAGAGATACAGTGTATCGAATTTGACAGTTTTCCCTCTATGTTTTCGTGGTTTAAGAGTCGTATACCCGTTACCCTTTCTAGCCGTAAGAGAGGAACCTGATCTTTTTGATGAAATGTAGCCAAGTTGTTTGGCCGACGTAGGTATTGATGATGAATACAAGCCAATCTACTCTGAGAAGAAATCTCCTTGACTGTTGAGGATTGAGGTAAACTTTACAGATCGCTACTGAGTTTCTGACAGTGAAGTTTCTGTTATACAGTCGAGTGTGCTTCAAGACATTTGTTTAGTATCTAAAACCGATACTTCCAAAGTCGTTGATAAGTATAAAATTAGGAGAGAAAAGAGCCACAATAGAAGTGATTTACAAAACAACAGTCAACAACTATGTGGCATTTATTTTAATGGAAGAAAAGGTCATACATTATAGAAAGGATTGAATCGAAGCAATTTCGTCGAACAACGAAAGAGGAGTATTATTCAATCATCAAAAATTCTATATATTATTTCTTATCATTACCTGGAATAAAATTATTTCTAACGCATTTTTTAAAATTCTCTTGGAATGTTTATTAAGTATATAAGATTGATGGGATTTTCTATGATTAAATAAATATATTTTGCTTTAAGCATTTCTTTATTCAAAACAAATAAATAACTCAATCAACAAAATTATTATTAGATAAATAAATTGAACATAAAAATTAAATGCTGAACATGAATAGAATTTTCAGAATGTAGCGATTTAAAAAATATAATTAAACAGAAAATATTTATATTTTAAAATATAAAACCTACGATGAAATACTTAAAAACAAATGAAAATGAAACTGTTGCTATCAGTATTTTAAGTTTTAGAAAAGTCTTTACTTTTAAAAATGCTTTAAGAAATAATGTACAAAATTAAAATTAGCAACTAAAGCTAAACTTAACGAGCAATTTTGGAAGAGATGGAGATAATAATTTTTAAAGCTAAACGTCTATTAATATATAGAGTATAATAAGAACAACTTTAAACAAAAAATGTAAAATTTCTCTTTAATTAAGAAAAGAGGGAAGTAGGTATATTGAAAAAAGTGTAACATTGAGAACATACAAGGTACAGCAACAAAAGAGTTAAAGAGATAGATGAAAATAATTTAATTACAGTTTTAAAAAACTAATTTTGTTACTTTGTCAGAAGATTATCGTGGTTTTATGTCAGTTAAGATCAATACCCCTATCGAAAAAATGAGTTCTCATGGAACGGATGTCACAATCATGCAAAAATGTTTTCTGACTAGTCTTTTTAATACAGAAAATTGTACCTCCCTTCTCGCCACTATTTTAATCGTTCTTTAGTAAGGAAATACCTACCTACATCGGGGATCATTCTCGATCGAGATTTTCCTACAAGCGTGTATGATGTTGAAATCCTATCGTATATTTTCCACAAAATTAATGAATTACATATCAATTCCACACATACCACTCCCAGCTCGGGAATCCCGCCTTCCGATATACTTAACTATTTATTTCTGTCTTCCTCCCATCCGTCATGACTTCAAAACCGAGGTCACACGCACTTCATCATCTACCGAAAACGCGAAGCGCAAAGCAATCCCCAATCCAGAACTGCATCAATCTGATCTATCAACATGATACAAGTATCGTATGATACAAAATGTATCATATCATACTTCGTATCATCCAACCGAAAAGGAACGCGATGGAAGCGATTACTTGTATCAATCTGATATATCAATATGATACAAGCATCATATGATACAAAATGTATCATATGATACTAAGTATCAGCCGACCGAAAAGGAACGCGAAGGAAGCTATTACTTATCGTTATCATTCGAGTTCAAGAACTGATACCTAGTATCTGATACTTTTGGTCTGTATCATTTAGGTGTATCTGATACTTTCGCGTACCTGATACAAAGTATCAAGTTGATACAGTATTACCCAACCCTAATTTATAGTCTCACCGTTTGACCAATATATGCAAAAATTGCTTAGAGTTACCACTCCAGAACATGCAACAGAGAATTGACCACGAGAGAAACTTGGAGTTTATAAATTAATACCGGCCACTTTTGTGTGACATCGTATTCTCAGCCCAAATGATATGTTTGCAGGCCACGCCTTACCAGACCTTTTTCCTTCTATTGAATAGTAGACTCTGAGTTTGAGCTAAGTTCTCAAGGTGTTATATCCTTGTTAAAATTATGTCAATCCTTGGTAATATTTTTGCTGGCCAGTGCAGCTTTAACTGTATCGTTAACCGCGGACAAATCCATATAATGTACGACCTCCAAATCTGAACTGTGTGTAAAATAAGGTCTGGATTCGAAACTTATTGTTATGTTATTGGCTGAATGAACTAAACACCAAACACAATACTGGCGACGAGAATGGCTTTACCTCAGTCCCTACCGATGGAACATTTTAACGCAGAAGTTGAAACCTTTGCTTCGTACCTGGATCGATTAGAAATGTTCTTCGAAACGAATAACGTGCCAGACGATAAGAAGATACGGACGATGATTACGCTGCTGTCAGTTAAAACCAATGCATTATTGAGGAATCTAGTGGAATCCGAAAAATCGAAGGATAAGAGTTTTCAAGAATTGACTGTCATTCTTTAGAAGCAGTTGAACCCAAAACCACTAGCTATTTCGGAGTGCTTTCGTTTCCATAAGCGGAACCAAACAGAAGGAAAGAATGTGGCGGAGTTTTGTGCCCAGCTAAAGAAACTTACAATGAATTGTGAGTTCGGAAAGTTTCTCAACGATAGTCTCCGAGACAGATTTGTGTGTGGCTTACGCAGCGAAGCTATTCAGAAAATGTTATTATCGGAAGCGGACCTCAGTTATAAAAAAGCAGTAAACATTACTATAGCAATGAGGACGGCAGCAAGAGATGACTATAAACTTCATACTATACGTGATTATAAAGTGTATCACACCCAAAAATCTACAAAGTGTTCTCGTAGTAGTTCCGGATTTTTAGATTGCCAACAAAACCGCGAATTGAAACCGGTACGAGACAAAACCAGGCGGAGATTTAGAGGTAGGTGTTTCCGGTGTAGAAGCCCATTGCCTTTTGCTAATGCGTATCAAGATAAGGATAAGGAGTGTAAAAATGTAACTTTAAAGGACAGACTGAACCCCTCTGCAGAACTCAATTAAAGAAAAACTTACACCAAGTAACTAACCAAACTAAGATTTAAACCATTAATATTAACGAAAGTAAAGATAAAATAACTTTAAATGTTTTGATTAATGATAAACCTGTGAAAATGCAGAAGGATACAGGTGCATGCATTTCTCTTATGTCAGTACGTAAATTGTTGTGAAGATATTTCTTTGATTTTGATTTTTGATTCTGTTTAGAAGAAATAATAGATTGTTTGTTTACCTCTACTTCATATCCAAAATCATATGCTCCTCTACAATATCTCATTAATGTATTTCACAATCCTCAAATTGCATGAGCATATCCAAATTAAAATTCTGGAGATCCTTTGATTGATTTAAGAGCATTTAAGTATTACTAAACAAATCATTAGATTAAAATTTTTAAGAATCTCAATTATACATTTAATCATATAAAAATTAGAAGTTTCTGTAGTTTAGAATGTTACTACACCTGTTGCTTAGTTAGCTCAACATTTACTGCTATTTAATCTCACGTTGAATATCACACAAATCAATAATCTTAAAATCTCATAACCTTAACATCAATTAACATCAAACAAATTCACAAACCACCCTTTAATATCGCCACTTAATGAAATTTTTATCAACAGGCATAAGCTGCATTTTCGACTTAACTTCTATCTCAATCTCAAATAACCTTTAATAACATTCATAATTACAAAAATATAAATTAGAAAGTGATTAACCCAATGCGTTGTGTAAATTTTAGAAAAGTCTAAAACCTGCAATAACCCTAACTCTCAATTCTTTCTCAGTGCTTACATATTGACAAGGAAAACAAAGCCAAATTTTAATCCTAATTAATTTATTAAGTCACCTTTTGCACATAAACATATACAAACAATATCGACACACATACAAGAATTTTCAAAACTTGACATCCATAACAATCTTAAAAATAAGTAATCAGTATTAGGGTCGACCCTTTCTTAAACAGATTTTTAATTAATGTTCATTAATGATTCCAAATTTTACCCTAGCTGCCTATTCAATTAATAAAATATCAAGTTTTATCATTTCTAGGATTACATGAGTGGCCACCTCCAATTTAATTTCTAGATGATATTTAAAAATTATTAGAGATATCTCACTATAAATGTTAAAGCTTTACTCAGTCAATTATTTATATTCATACTAAACATACATAACTCCTTTATCATAACAGGTAAATTATTCATACGTAAAAGATATTATCTCTACTTCCAAGCACAATACAGCTGATTAATTTATGACAAAATGAACATTTACTAACGTGTACTCATTAATATAACATTTTTGTAGCAAATTTCTTAGGCACTCTGTATTCATATCTAGTAAAAATAATACCCATTTGCATGGATTTTTTTATACATTCAAGGTAATCATAAAATATAAAAATTTACATGAAGCACAATGATTCATTTAATTCATACTATATTATTATACATATTCTTTTTTGATTGATTATATTATTTTAATTTTAACATAAATTATTTGATAATTAACATTACACATTACATTTTCTACAAATTAAAATAGTCAGTGTTAAAACTAAGTTAATCGTTATAAATTAAGCTATTTGATAATTAACATTACATATTACAATTCCTACAAATTAAATTATTCTGTGTAAAAATTAAGCATTTCTACCTCCCTTTTAATCCCTAATGTTACTCCATTAAAAAAAATAATTTAAATAAAACTTATCTTCATGTTGACGGCGGGAAGGTTCCTTTGTCCTCATTTGGCACACTTCAGTTGGCGACCTCAGATAAATGTCTGCAAACAGGCTGGTTTTAAATTTCTTTCTTAAATTCTTTAACACCTTGCTCATATTTTGCTCGCCCGGCTTTGGACGTATTTTTCCCGGAGCTCATCGCTGGAATTGTGAGGATTTTACGAGTAAACCGCTAATGGGCAATGTCTGCTACACGATGTTTAAGTTCTTTCAAAGCGTTCTTTTACATTTATGCACACCTTTAATGGCGATCTCCGATACTGGGAAATGTCTGCAAGGGATGGTTTTTTTTTATTTAGCACTAATCAAACTGCACGCAGGACGATTTTCCACAATACTCCTGGATGTCAATCCTTCGGCATGAAATAAAATTCATAATTATTTGGACATTCGCTTGCCGAACTCTGATCGCAAGGGAATAACCCCTTTTAATCCTCTATTACACGCTGCCACCTTCTGCCTCCTCGCCAATCGGCACCAAACGAAATCCTCTTTCATCTTGGATCGACAGTTCGAAATAAATCCCACAGCGATGACGGGGATACAAATTTCGAGTTTCTCTCATCTCTTTATGCTAGAAGTCTTTTATCTTCCTCTCCATGTCAGCCTCTCTAATAATTCGTCTCTTTTATTTTCAAATCCTGGCCCCTCACCTTTTAGTCAAAATTGGAAAGAGAGTCTCTGCGTCTGCGCTTGTGTCTGCCCTCGTCTCTACGCCTGCCAGACCCTAAAGAACCCCCAAACACCCCTTTTTAAATTTTTATTGGCGATGGCCTTTACGCCAAGTAGTCAACTTGTTAAATCATCATTGGTTAAAAATTTTCAAAATCTTGCAACCCCTTAGATTAATTCACACCCCAGAACCCACGTGGTATACTAGAATCTGACTTTCTCTAACGAAAAAGAGAATTAGGATGTGTTGAAAGATATTGAACAGGGCTCTCGCTCGGAATCGCACACAGGTCAAGGGTGAGGTAATAAAATGTGCTCCCTCGCGTCATAAGTTTTAGAAAAGGGAATTTCGGACTGCAATCTTGGGTAGAAAAATCCCATAATTCTGTCAGGATTAAAGCCGAAAAGTATTCCAATATGAATTTTTCTCAACGCGGTGTTTTACCTCAAAAGGAAGGAATGTCTCTAAAGTTTGTTTGGATGCCCAGAATTAAACTGAGCCCCAAAAAAGGTCAAAGGTTTCTCAACTACTAAATGCAGCTGCAGAAAATGCGTGTGAGTCAGAATTTTACCGACAATTTCTAAAAAAAGGACACCCGAGGCTGTTTTTAAAAGTGGAGAGGAAAATATCTCGGGCCTTGTGTTCTTCTGAAGCTTTGCAATGTGGGAGGCGAGATAGGCTTCAAGGCGGGAATTCTATTCTGCTACAAAGGTTCATTGCACTGTGTTTTGAGGCCTATCCTTACTGAACTTTTACTTAAACAGAATTAAAAATTTTCCTAAATAATAATTTTTTTTCATTTGAATAATAAAAGAATAAGATAATTGATTTTGGAAGAATAAAAATGAAAAAATAAGAAGAAGAATTAATAATAATAAAAAATATATATAAGAGAAATAATTAATTTATAAAACAACATGGCTGCGTATCAGACTTCTAGAATTCCAACAGTCAATTTGACTTTTATAAATAAAAAAAATTTCAAAAAAGCTTTACATAATTTAATCAACTTTACAATAATACAGTTTAACTTTCACTCCTTTTTAGCATTTAACAAATAAATATTTTAATTGACTTTCAGTGATTTACTAAACTTTACAACACAATTTCGTAAAGTATCCCCTCAAACTAAAATTGAGAATAGTATTGTAATTTTAAGAGCTTCTGGAGGTGAATTGATTAAAACAGTGTTTGAAGCAACTGTAGAAGTGAAATACAAAGATCAGGTAATGGTTAAAAAGCTTTATTTATGTGATCGGGAAGTTGATCCTTTATATGGTGTTGATTGGTTTAGAGATTTTCACATTCATTGTAAGGAAATGAAAAGTGTTAAACTAAAAACTGTAAGTAAAGGATTAAATGCTAAAAATTTTAACGAAAAAATCCTTGCTATGTTGTCCGAGTATCCTGATATTTTTAAAGAGAGTATAGGTAAAATTAATGGTTTTAAAGCTAGGCTTTACGTTAAATAAAACTGTCAACCTAAATTTTTTAAATCAAGACCATCCAATCTCGAGCTATCCGATCTCCAGTTGAGAATGAGATTAAGAGGTTGGTTGACATGGAAATTTTAGAACCCATAGATAAAAGTGATTTGGCTACTATAATTGTTCCAGTTATAGACCTGTTGGTAGTGTAAAAATTCGTGGAGATTTTAAAGTAACCATAAACCCTGTTTCATAGGATATCGACTATCCACTACCTCGAATGGAGGATATTTTTTCCAAACTTTCAGGTGGCAAGATTTTTCATCGCAAATTGACCTGTCTCAAGCATATCTACATATGGAGGTAGAAGAACGGGATAAAAAATTAATAACTTTAAATACTACAAAAGGTCTATACCGTTGTAAAAGATTATAATTTGGTATTAAAATGGCTACTGGTATTTGGCAACGTTCTATGGAACAGATTTTTAAAGATATACATGGCTTTGATATCGATTTAGATGACATTAAATTCCTGGTCCGACAGCAGAAGTTCATAATGAACTATTGCGTAAGGTGTTAAAAAGAATAGAGCACCATAGTTTACAGGTTAATTTAAACAAATGCGAGTTCTTTGTTAATAAAATTGAATACTATGTTCATTTAGTTGATAAAGACGGGTTACATCCGACCGAAAAGAAAGTAAGAGTTATTTTAGAAGCACCTGAACCGACAAATGTAACACAAGTAAAATCTTTTCTAGGGTTATTTACCTATTATGCAAAATTTTTCAATAACTTAACAACAATGTTTCATCCTTTAAATCAATTGCTAAAAAAAGGGTTTTAAATGAAATCCATAGGAAGTGATATCCCGCTGAGCTCACCATAACTTCATTCAAGTATTCTAGAGGTGTCGTCTGCTCCTCCTCCTTCAGATAAAGAGCTACTTCCAGAATTTCCTGCTCCTACCGGCGTAGTAGAACTTACACAACTTCGAGTACGACCTAAACTATCAACTGCAATGACTCATGAACAAAGATCCGAATGATCGATAGTGCATCCAAATACAGCAGGAAGTGTGACCAGTACTCTTCGTCGAAGTACCAAAGTTAGAAAAGCACCTGATAGACTAATGTTGCGACTGTATTTAAATTCGTGTTCAATTATTTTTTTAACAAAGGAAGGAATGTTATATCCTTGTCAAAATTTATGCTGATCAGTGCAGCTTTAACTGTATCTTTAATCGAGAAAAAAGCATGCAGAAAATAAAATTAAATGTTTAGATCGAGTTACTAATCCACACACACCTCTCTGCCTACAAGAGAAAACGTAAACATCGGCTCCCAGCAATATCCTCTTCATCGTTCCTGATTGGTTCCTGACAACAACCCTCGTCTCTCCACTTCTCCTGCTTTCAGGCTCCTAATTGGTCTCCCCTCCACCTCCTCCATTGACCAGACAAAAGAACTCACTGAAACATCTTACTCCAGAACAGTTTACCACCTCTCCTGCTCCAAGTATAGTCGATCGTGGGTAGTGGCTCTGGCGAGCCGCAGGAGCCATCAAGATGTCTTTCGTTCGTTCGTCATGTAGGGAAACGGACATTCTAGCGGGTGTATAGAAATTATATCCTTAGTTGAAAATTCATCGGAACGGCAGGGAACTTTTTGCTTGATCTCAGCCTCATACTTCTCTTAAAATAATTGTTATAGTTGAAAATGATTTATTTTAAAATATACTGTCATTAAAACAAAAATTATAAAAATTATTTCTCGGCCACTTTCAGTTCAAAAACATATCTAAAAGCGAATAAGTTCACCACGATTAAATTGTGCCACTTTTTAGAATTAAAGAAAGAGAAAACAACATACCAAACATTAAACATATTTTAAATTCTTGATGATATAATATTCATGTCTAAACCACATTATGTATTTTAAAAATCCTTACTTCCAAAAATAAAAGTGACCGGTATGAAACATTATCAATAAATTCAGGTTTTTAAAACGATATATAACTTATAATTTGTTGAGTATTTTCATATATTGTTGAACGGGCACCTAATTACATAATTTGTTGACCATAAGAATAGTATCTGACTCCGAATTTTAAAATTTCAAATGAGTTCAAATTATATAAAGATTTATGTACACCAATTAATTCAATTTGATTTAGCACAAAAGTATTTTAATCATTTAAATTTGTGTAAACTAAAGGAAGTAAAATAACTGGAAGTTTTGCTACCTTGACCAGCTTTTATTTTCTCTTGAGGTGTAAAATAATTTTACAAAACATTTTAAAAATAAACGAAGAGATAAGAAAAGAACGAAACGATACATTATGCCGTACTGGTAGCTACCGCAAAGTAAGAATGGATTCGATTGACACTGTTGATGCAGTAAATTTAGTTAACAGATCATCGATGAAGTTGCAATGAAATTCTTATGCTGTTGGGTATTTAATTTTAATTTCGGTAAATTGCTTCACAAGGTTTAAATAATCTCTGCGAATAATAAGTGAGTGTGTGTGTGTGATGGTGCTCTAAAGGGTGAACAGTTGGATATATAGCTACCAAATTTGGTCAATCATACTTTATAGAGTGAGTACGGGCACATAGGAGCGATTTTTCGTTGAGTTTAATTTATTAAAGCCGCCTTCAGTGACTAGCTTGTTCGCAGAAAGTATAACAAAGTAAGTTTATACTTCAGATTGTGATAGACATTTAACCCGTGTTCTTTTAGTTGCTATTCTCGTGATCTGTTTATTGTCTACATGCAGGACCATAATGGAAAGAAACTGTCCTTGTCATGTAATACTTAAGTGCAAGTTGTCAGAGTCTACTTCACTATCTTATCCCACGTGCAAAATACGGATCTCATTTCAGCATTAAAATGACGTGCTGATAACAAGAATTGAAGCTTGGCAAACACAATCATTCAGCTTACCGGATATATTTCTCAATATATTTACTATCTTAGAGAACTTTATTTCTTGATTTCAGAGAAAAAATTATGAAATAAAAAAGGAAAGCAAAATCCATTAGGCTATTTATTAACTTTACCTTCAAGAATGGAAGAAAAACACACAAATAAATATTTGTTTTAACAATGAAAACGATTCTGAATTGCAAGAATGAAAGGTATTGTAAATTACGTCCAATACTATTTCTAAGAAATTATTTATAGAGAAAAAATGGTACAGCAATTTAAGTGATATATTTTGAAAGGTATTTTGATGTGAAAACGTCTTTCCACTCATTATAGTGATAGTTGGTCGAACTTTCTTGTGTGACAAAATACTGTCAGATTTGAATCGCTAATAACTACGAGACTAATAATGCGAAAAGAATGGCTAACCCCACAACGGATAGATAATATTTGTAAGAGTTTGTCGCATAGTATTTGTTTTCCCTGTGACGTCATCTTCCAGTGTAAGAGCATGCGATGATTTTTATGAATCATCTTTATGTAAGGGTATAAATAAGTGTAGCGTGGAAACGTGTTTAGACAGGAGGTTGATTCTGATGTCATTTCAAAGAGCTGGAAGAGTATTACTAGGACCCAATGTGAGACAATAAAATATTTATCAGAATGTAGGTAAAAATCGGTATTAAATTGAAAATTTCAAACTCCGCATGTGTTTTGATTATAACATAAACAGTTTTATTTCGAATTGTACGAAACGTACAGAATACTTGACAATACGTAAAAGAAACACTGTATTAAAATTGGAATTCCAAAATTTGAATATTACGGGAAATATGAGCACTTGTAGTAAAAATGTTTTACTGAGCTATATTTTACTATAACAAGCTACCACAGACCCTTGCTACATGCGATTAACTTGTGATTTATCTATTCTGTAACCACTGTCTACTCTGTCTAAATATTGTATTAAAGAGATTGGTGATGAAATTAAATATTAATACTAAATACTTGTTTTATGATTTTATCCTAACGTTTTCACGAAACATCTACTGCGCGAACCCTAGCTGCTCCTTTTTTATGATATTTTGAATTTTCAGATGGTGTAAAAATGAATTTTATGCTGAAATATTTTCAGAAATTATTAAGGAAAAACGCCAACATTTCACTTAATATTTAGTAAATTGAAATTTCAAGAAAAGACCTCCGAGGTGCACATTCCTACCCTACAAAGTGTGTGTCTGCCCAATTCTGTAGCTCTCTGCTCCGTCGAGAGTTTCCTTTATTATTAGTAGAGATCAATGGTCATTTTGACTTAAAATATTATCACACAAGAGCGTTTTCTATATCATTTTAAAATTAAAAATATTATGTTTTCATTAATACAAATCTAATTGTTATATCACGTTTCAAATTTTCGACAATTACTTTTTATGTGTGTGTATGATCCCCGACAATGTTTTTCATTGTTGTAGTGAGTGTCAAATCGATTTCAATATTTCATTAAACATTCAAATCGCGTTTTTCCTCTTTTGAAAATTATATAAAAATATCACAGGCCTGTAAAAGTTGACTTTTTGTTTGGGGTTTAGATAAACTTAAGTAAATTATATAATACTTGTCATGCCAATTTCGAAAATAGTATCCACTTTTCTGTATCAAGTAATAATTTTTTACAATTGCGAAATTAAAACTTTAGAATTTGAGTCATTTTAAAAATTTCTCGTCTATACAACTTATATATTCTCAATTTACTAAAATTTACTTGCAAAACTAACTTCAAAAAATCAAATATAAGTCAGATATATATCTGAAAAGAAATTTTTTAAAAATTAGACAAATTTACTTTACTTACGAATACTTATATACTTCAGATATGGAAACTGGTTCATTGTTTCTTTTTAACCATATTATATTAACATCCTAGTGTTCTTGTTATCGTTTTCCACGCATTTATATCTTGGTGAAATACCTCACTCATTTACTCACTCAGTACATCAAGATTTTCAGGAAAACACTCACGTTGTGAGTGAAGAAAAGAGTTTTTTAGCTCGTGTTAGAAAAAATTTCTTCAAGATTTGTAGCATATTTTCTACGTACATATGTAGTTGGAATCCTTGCAATTGCCTAAAAAGTTCTCAGTGATATTTTTAAAACTCGCCCATACTTTCATCTTCATTCATTCATTATATATTCATGAGAGCCGACGCAACCTCAAGGTTTAAGAGTGCAGGTTGATTCTCCGAGAGGATAGATTTCACTTTACTCTCAAATTTTTGATCCTCCATTATATAAGTATCTTATACTTGAACCGACGAATATACCTTTGATTTTACCTGCCGAAAAATGTGTAAAAATATAAATTAAATATCGAATGCAATCACCATTTTTATCCATCTTATGTTCCAGAGAAGTAAGAGAACTTGTTTTGGTTCCATTTAGTTGCATCATATACTTTGATCTAAAATTTAAAATTTTCCTTAGAGACCATTTTTTTCCTATCCAGTGTTGGTTTATTGATCTGCTATCCCACTCATATGGGAAACAAGACATTGTTTTATAGAATGGTGCAAATCTTAAATTTCCCACAAGTTTGCAATTTAAATTCTTGAAATTTTATATTAATGATGAGAAAACAAAGTTTTCGTAAAATTCTTTCAAAATTATTGATTGAGCTACAGGAATTGAATCTGTAACCTTCAATGAGCTAGGTCATGAGGGATAGAAAATATCCGGTAAATTATTTTCTCGATTTCTGTATTAAGAAATGTTGTTCTTGTATTAAGTAAACTTTTATATTTAGCTGTGATCTTAAAACTTAAGCACTTTCTTTTGAAAGATATAAATTGGGTAATAAATAGCTTTAATCAGTTTGTGTAAATTTTGTGCTTCAACATTAGTTTCTGGGATGGCGTACAAATACAGTTTTATTTTATAGTTTTACTTCTAGTTGTGTAGTATTTTATTTTATATTTATAATTGTCTTTTTTCTCAGAGATAGATTTTAAATTAAAAACAACTATGCATTTTATTCGATAATATTGCCCTCTAATTTTGCAAAACAGCCTCATCTCCTTTTCCATTTGTGAAAAATCTGTGTGTTACAGGAAAAAACAATTGTCATTTTTGTTATCAGCGTGTCGGATTTACTAAGAAATGACTGACATTCTGCAAACCTCAGATTCATGTTGACCTGTGTGTTTTAATGATGCGTATTACTATGATATTTTGTCTCAAGGTTTAATTAACTTTTGAAAACTAAATCTTAAACGTACGTAATTTGTAAGATTACTTTCTCTTGTTTAAATAAAAGGTAGTTAATTTTGAAATCCATTTTACATTTATTAAAACTTAAGTATAGAACTAATAAAAAAAGTGTGAATGTATATTTATCTGTTAGCATTCTACAGCACAGACCGTTGAATCTATAGCTACCAAATTTGAGACAAACATGCTTTTATGTGTAGTAATGTGTACCTGGAGCAATTTTTAATGTAAATTTTAAAAAAATTATCTCAAAGGTCACATTACTGTTCTCAAAGTATTGTTGCAAAGATGTAATTTCGCTTTCCTGTCTCGCTAATCTTATAGTTGTGGAGGGAGTTTTACCGAGCTAAGTATGGAGTGTCGGGCATCGGCTTTACCGGGACACCTGACCTTGGCGACAAATAGATGATTCCAGAAAATGCGCCCCTTTTCTCGATATCTCTATTAGGAAAGAGAATTCGCTTGAATAAACTCCATGCGACGTCACGGCCTGTCGGAGTGAGTATATAAGGACAGCGTTTGTATCAGAGGGAGTATTATTGATCCATTGGGAACGACTTTAGAGTTTCTTCTGCAGTGCGAGCTAGGAAGCTGAGGAGCTGAGCGCTTTGAAAGTGCTGTTATTGCCGTTATTAGTTATTTGCTGACTGTTTGTGTTGATAAATATCGAAGTGCTGAACTGTTATTACCTGTGAATTGTTGTCTGTATACCTTATTAATCAGTGCAAGAACTATTGTTTCCCTTAACTGTGCTACGTGTTTTCCTGCATATTTGTGAATAAATCTTCACTCTCCATTATCCTGCGTGTTAGACTGTTTACTCCATACCTCCACAGAAAGACTTTTGTAACATTGGTGTCAGAAGTGGGATAGTTGTGTATGGTGAATACGAGATCTCAGACGAAGATGGCTAAGAACGCTTATCTATTTGCTTTGCAAGCCGAGATAAAGAAATCTATGGAGAAAGGACAAGAAGAAATGAGGAAAGGACAAAAAGAAATGAAGAATCAGATCCAATCACACGTCGAAAGTAAAGTCGGAGAAATTAAATATCATGTCAACAGTTGCATAGAGAGAATAGAAGAAATTCTCCAGAACGTGAAATTGAGATTGGAGATGTAAAGGGCGAGGTTGAAAGGAAGATCGAGGAAGTGGAAGACAAAGTACAAGGAAATACGGAGGAAGTCGAAGAAAATGTTCAAGTGAAGATCGGCAACCTAGAGAAGAGGTTCAGTGAACTCGAGGACAAACCAATCAATTTCCCTGCAAATCCAGAGCTCACGTATACCACGCCAACGGTCAAATCCCTGACATTCGACGGATAAACGTCTTGGACTGTTTTCAAAACTCAGTTTGACGTCGTGAGCTCTGCGAACGGATTGATTAATCGTGTAAAAGCCAGTCAACTTGTATCCTCTCTCCGAGGATCAGCAGCGAAGGTTCTTCAAGGAATACCTTCTGATAAGTTGTCGGACCTTACTATCATCGAGAAAGCTCTAGAAGCTTGATTCGGAGATAATCACCTTACCCAGTTTTATAGGACTGAATTGAAGACGAGACGGCAGAAACCAGGAGAAAGCCTTCAGGTATTAGCCGCCGATTTGGAGCGACTAATAAGCCTGGCCTACGCCAAGTGCCCTCAGGGTGTTTAGGACAGCCTATCAGCCTATGGTGATTGAGAAGATTATGTAATTTATACGATGAATAAAATCAGTCATCACGAAAATAAATCCTTTAATATTAAACAACCAACACAACACACACGCATCTACTTCTGCGCAGTCCTTTCTGACATACGACGAACATTTTCCTGGCAGAAGTAAAATTGATTTACAAGAAATATAGATGTCGCTACGATCACTACAGGAGTATCCCCCAGTGAAAAAGGAGGACGACAAAAAGCTAAAAACACAAATCATACACAATGTATATATAAAAAAATAATACAATGCTAATACAGTAGTATACTGATCCTAATACATTAAAAAAATGTTTAACACTAATGCAATAACGGAATGAAATATATAAAAATTATTGTTGCGAAAAGAACTATTTTCAGATATACATATAAATGTCCATGCAAAAATTACATGACAGTAATCAGTCTTTGGGAAAATAGACATGACGTCCACTACGAGTGACAATAGCAGGTTCATTTTCAGGTGCATATATAGGAGAAGGTGAATCTTCAATTTTATGTGCAGAAGTAGGTGTGGAAAGTAGTGAGTCTGAAGACTCTGATAACATATATGTATGTTTTATACGGTCAATGGAATCTGTGATATTTTTATTATTTATTTTCAGTGCAAAAGTTTTCTCTTTTCTAATAATTACAGGATGTCGACCAGTGTAAGGAGGTGAAAGAGGAGGTTTAACACTGTCAACACGTAAAAATACATGTGAGCAGGTTTGCAATGATGGATGGATATAAATAGGTTTAACAGAGTGCCTGGATGTAGAAATTGGATTGATAGATTGCATTATTGATTTAAATTTCAATACATAAGTGTCTGTTGGTGTTGATAGATCACTTTTTGAATGCAAGATATCAGAAGGCAATCTGAGAGTTGTTCCATAGACCAGTTCTGCGCATGTTGCATTAATATCTGGTTTAATTACAGATCGAATTCCCAGTAAAACTATGGGAAGAGTTTCAGTCCATTTAGGTTGACCATGAGCTATAATAAAGCTTTTTAAAGGCCTGTGGAAACGTTCCACAAGTCCATTAGACTGGGAATGGTAGAAGGTTGTACGGATGCGGTTGGGGCCTAAAATATCATTCAGATGTCTAAATAGATGTTAGTCAAAGTTTCTACCTTGATCTGTAGTTATAGTTACAGGACAACCGAAACGAGAAATCCAATTATGAATTATTGCTTTACAAGTTGTTTCAGCTGTAATATCTGTAGTAGGTATAACTTCCGGCCATCTGGTGAAATGATCAATTATTGTCATGCAATAAGTATAACCATCAGATGGTGGAAGTGGACCAATGAAATCAATATTAATATGGGCAAATTGAGCATCTTAATGTGATGTTTTCTTTTTATTAGTATGGCCTTCTCGAAATTTAATTAATGGCGATAAAAGGTGAGCTGCCTTTGGAAGAAATCTGCGATAAAAATTAAACATGCCCAAAATTCTGCGTAGTTGAGTAAGGGTAGTGGGTCGTGGGAATTCTTGAATTGCACTGACTCGATCAGAGATTTGAGAAATACCATCTTTGGAAACTTTAAATCCTAAGAATTCTAAAGTAGGAATTCCAAATGTACACTTAGATGATTTTATGGTAAGTCCATAATGATCTACTCGTGAAAAGAGAGCTCGAAGATGTTGAATATGCTCTTCATAAGTTTGGGACGAAATTAATATATCGTCAATGAAATCGTATACATCATGTAATCCTCTGGTGACTTCATCAATAAATCTTTGAAAGGTGCTTCATGCATTGCACAAACCAAATTGCATCCGAGGGCTCTCTAAGAGTCCAAAGGGTGTACAAATAGCAGTTTTATGAACATCCTCGGGAGCAATCGGAATTTGATGAAAAGCTTTGACTAAATCTATATGTGAAAATATTTTGGTCCCATGAAGTTCGCTAGTAAAATCTAAAACGCTTGGAATAGGATATTTGTCCTTTTTGGTTTGAGCATTAAGGGCTCTAAAATCACCAACAGGACGCCAATCGTCACTTCCTTTCTTGGGAACCATATGTAATGGAGAGGCATAATTGCTGCTGGATGGGCGCATATGGCCCAAATCCAACATATGCTGAAATTCCATTTTAGCAATTTTTAAGCGATCGGTCGCAAGCCGACGCGGTTTCCCAAAAACAGGAAAGCCAAAAGTTTCAATATGATGCATAACAGAATGTTTCACAATTTGGTTTGCACATGGAGCGTTAACAATATTAGGAAAAATCATTCAGTAATTTTGAAAAATCATCATCACAAAATATAGATTTTACAGAATAAATATCAGCTTTGTTAAGAATACCAAGAGCATTTAAATTCGCGCAAGTGTCATTTACACGACGATTTCTTAAATCAGGTTGCAAGTTGAAATAATGCAAAAACTCTGCACCATAATTACTGTCTGCATTACTTAATCTGCATTACACACATAAAAAGGATAAACACTGTTTTTCTTAAACCTAAATCTAAAGGCAATAATTTTTGTTTATACACATTTTGGTGCCATTTGCTGCTAGGAAAGTTTGCACGGGAACAGACAATTTATCAGGTCTAGAGGCAGGAATTAAAGAACAGTCACTTCCAATATCAATGAGAAAATTTACATTGCTTTTACGATCCAGAATAAAAAGGAAGGAGAAATAGAAAGCGAGGCGTATGTCGCCGCTACTGCTTGCCTTTCGAGTTTTCTTGAAAACTGCAGGGTGCGAGACACTTGTCTACTTTAGAGTCAAATATTCGATGGTACCAAAACAATTCATTTTTGCTGATGGAGCTTTTCTTCCAAAAACGAGGCTCATGATTCCGAGAATGACTTCTCGAACGACGTAAAAGTGCAATTTCTTTGCGAAGTAATTTTTAAGTTCCTTTAGCAGTTCACAGTCTGGCGTAACATTCGGTCTCGAACAAGAATCAGAAACTGCACTTACCTGAGCATGTGAGATATCCAAACTTTTATCTGCAATTTTTGCAGCATTTTGTGATGTTAACGGAGATATTGACGTTAATATGGATTGAACGTTGGGCGGTAATTGTTGTAAGAACAATTCCAACAGAAGCGAATCAGCTACATTATGATTCTCAGCGCGCCTCTGCATCACGCGTAAGAGCTCAGAGGGCTTGCGATCACTTAGTTGTTCGACAGCGAGTAATCGACGAATTTCTTGAGATTTGCTTTCACCGTATCTGGAAATCACTTCATTTTTTAAGTTATCATAAGGATCTGTTGTATCAGGTGACATGATGATGTCGCGAACAGTCATGGCAATGTCCGGTGGTATATTCACGACACAGTGATTATATTTAGTTCTTGATTCCGTTATTGGTTTCGAAATAGCTGACTCGAAAGTTGACTCCAACATAGTGAACCAAAGTGATGGATCCGATGAAATAAAAATAGGAATCTTTACAACAGAAACATCTTCCATTGTGAAATATCCAGAAAACTTTCGGAATATGAAATAAGAACTTTGGAACTCACTTTCGATTTCAGCTATTCGACTTCAGAATAAAACTATAATAGTTTGCTGCATAATGAATCAGAAGGTTAAGTCCATTTAGTAAGTTATTATCCAGTGTCACCACTTTATGGTGATTGAGAGGATTATGTAATTCATACGATGAATAAAATCAGCCATTACGAAAATAAATCCTTTAATATTAAACAAACAACACAACACACACGCATCTGCCAGTGCGCAGTCCTTTCTGACATACGACGGGGATTTTCCCGGCAGAAGTAAACAGAGAGTGGAAGTTGAAATAGTAGAGAGGTAGCGCTTTTGATTTACAAGAAATATAGATGTCGCTACGATCACTACAAGCCCAGTACTTTGTCGACGCTATCAGAGATGAAGATACTCAGCATGCAACAAGATTGATGGATGCCAAAGACTTGAAATCAGCTTTGGCATATGGAATGAAGTATAAGACTGCGAAAACTGTTTCCAAAACATCCCGAAATGTGAGATCAAAAGAGAGAGAGGATGGTGCTGGGAAAAGAAAAGATGGAAAATTTGACTGTTTACTGAAAACTTGAGAAAAATTATTAAACAGTCATGTTGCTGGGAAGAGGAACTCCTCGACGAAATCCGAACGTGGCTTGCTGGAAGTGTGAAAAAAGGGGCGCGTATAAAATGAATGCCAGAGAATTTCTCCCAACCAGGAAAACAAATGCAAGGCAGTCTTACGGGGCGAAGGCTACCTTTTCTCAATAAAGCCCCTGAAGAAAGACTAAAAGTTTCTGCACTTTGCGGAGGAAAAATGGACTCTATTTGGAAGGATCTATTTTCGATATCCCTTGTTTTATGCTGGTAGGCACCGGTGCCAATTTCACTCTCGTAAGAACAGACTTGGCCCAAAAATTGAAGGAGAATTTTATTTACACGGCTCCTAACATTTCTTTAAAGACCGTTACTTGTGAAAAGGCGGATATACGCGGGAAACTGGATGCAGCAATTTAATATGGATCCAGAAAATTCCAACACAGTATCTACATATCTGACATCACCGATCCCTGTATTCTCGGCCTAGATTGTCTACAAACATTTAACTTCAAGGTAGGCCTGGAGAAGCACGAGATACGGACAGAAGGAGAGGAAATTCCTTTGTTTTCAGCCAGTGAAGAGCATTCAAAGGTATCCATTGTATTGGCCAAAGAGAAAACTATTATACCAGCAAGATCGGAATATTTTATCCAGGGAGTTCAAGAAGTTTCTGTAAAATTCAGATACGCCTTAACGGACTTTCCTAGTGAAGTTTCCGAGATTGGTGTCCTTGTGGCGGCCACATTCGTTGATTTAAAAAGAGAAGCCATCCACGTTCAAGTTCTGAATCTGGACAACAAACCCAAGACAATCGACAAAGGAGATGTTATTGCGACGTGTGAGCCAGTGGTGGATATCGTTGCTCGTCCTCAAGAATTTTCCAAATCACTACCTCTCCCGTCAATTTTGGAGAATCTTGAAGGGCTTAATGAAGAACAGCGAACAGCAGTGAGGGAATTGCTTCAAGAATTTCAGAACTTGTTTTCTACTAGTGACTCTGATGTCAGCCGGTGCAATATGACTCAACATAGAATTAATACAGGTAATCATCCACCAATTAAGCAATATTCAAGACGTTTGCCTCTTTCAAAGAAAGAGGAAGCATATCGCCTAGTTAAAGAGATGGTGGATACGGAATAATAGAAGAATCGTCAGTACCTTGGGCTTCACCTATTGTACTTGTTAAGAAGAAAGATGGATCAACACGTTTCTGTATTGACTACAAGAAGTTAAATGAGATTACGATAAAGGACTGTTATCCTCTACCACGGATAGACGACACCCTGGATGCTTTGAACGGAAGTCAATGGTTCTCAATATTAGACTTGAAAAGTGGAAACTGACAAGTCGAGATCCAACCTTAAGATAAAGAAAAGACAGCCTTCACCACCGGAAAAGTACTCTGGCAATGTAAAGTAATGCCGTTCGGACTTTGTAACGCTCCTGCCACATTCGAATTATTAATGGAGACTGTATGGCGTGGACTTACGTCCGAAGCCTGCTTAGTGTATCTTGACGACATCATAAGAGTAGGACGAACATTTGAAGAATATCTGAATAATATTCGTAAAGTATTCCAGAGATTACGAAAAGCTAACCTCAAGCTAAGTCCGAAGAAATGCAAATTCTTCCGAAAAGAGGTTTCTGATCTTGAACACATAATTTCAGTAGACGGAGTTAAAACCGTCCCAGAAGAGACTAAGGTAGTAATTGATTGGCCTCGTACAGAGACAGTACACGATCTCCGAAGTTCTCTTGGACTTTGCCCCTATTGCCGTTGCTTTGTAAGAAATTTCTCCGCAATAGCAGGACTCCTACACAAACTAACTGAAGCTAGATGAAACTTTAACTGGACCGAAGAATGCGAGAAATCTTTCAACAGTAAGAAACAGGCTTTGATAACTTCCCATGTCTTGACTTATCCCCGGACTGACAAGGAATTTATCTTGAAAGCGGATGAAGTAATGAAGGAATAGGGACCGGGCTTTCCCAGAAGATTTGAAACGAATAGTGTGCCATCGGTTACTTCAGCAAAAGTTTGGGTAAGTAAGAAAGAAATTATTGGGTCACGCCTAAACAATTACTAGCCATTGTGAAATCTACAGAGCATTTCCATCATTACCTCTATGAATGGAAATTTCTTCTCCGGGCTGATCATGCTTCCCTTAGATGGCTTTTGAAGTATAGGGAAGCCGAAGTCAGATACCTCTCTGGATCCAAAGACTTCAGTAATATGGCTTCGAAATCCAGCATCGCAAATTAACCTCTCACGGAGATGTAGATGCCCTCTCACAAAGACCCTGTAAAGAGAGCTGCAAACATTGCACGAATGCAAAAAAAAGTTCGGAATGGAGATAGATGTTTCCGTGAAAGTTTTAACATCTTAGGATACCTGGTATTCAAGTGAGATCGAAAAGGCACAGGTAGAAGATCCTGCTATTAGGGCAATTCTGGAGAAGAAACTAAATTCAGAAGATCGACAATCTTGGCAAGAAATCGCCCCGGAAAGTCCTGCAACAAAATGATATTGAGCTCTTTGGGAATCCTTACACCTTAAGGATGCTGTTTTATATCGTAAGTGGGAGGGTGATATTGGAAGCTCCTGTCGATTGCAACTAATTCTCCCAAGGAGTAGAATTCTAGAAGTTCTGCGAGAGACTCATGACAGAGCACGTGGAGGCCATTTTGCAGTCATGAAAACTTTGAGCAAAATCGGAGAGCGATTTTATTGGGATAGACTTCGTGCAGACGTCGAAAAATGGTGCAAAGAGTGCCACGCTTGAGGAGCCCGAAAAGGACCCAAAACAAGAACTAAAGGTCTCTTACAGCGTTATAATATGGGCGCACCTTCCGAAAGAATGGCTTTGGATATTTTAGAACCTTTTCATGTAACGACAAAGGGCAATCCGTATGTTCAGGTATTGATGGACTATTTTACTAAATGGTCAGAAGCAATTCCCATTTCAGATCAGGGAGCCTCGACTGCGGCTGAAGAATTTGTTCGAACCTGGATTTCGAGGTTATGGCGTACCTATGATATTACATTCGGATCAAGATACAAATTTTAAGTACGCCCTCTTTACTGACCTTTGCAAACTTTTAGGAATTCTGAAGACTCGAACGACGGCGTTACAACCCGAATCCGATGGCATCTTCGAGAGGTTTAATCGAACGATTTTAAATCATCTGTCTTTATTTGTATCGAAGAATCAGACTGACTGGGATACACATTTACCACTCTTTCTCTTGGCCTATAGGAGCGCAGACCATGAAGTGACCGGATTCACTCCAGCAGATATGTTTTTTGGTCGAACACTGCTATTGCCCTGTGATATCCTCTTTGGAAAACCGAGTGATACGCCTTCCTCGTCGAATGAATACCTGAATAATTCAGAGCCTGGACTGTAAATATAATTCCAAATTTTTTTTTTCGCACTCAGTCTGCTTTGAAACGTATGGAACCAACAAAATATCTAGGACTAATTTGTCGGGATTTTTACAAATTTTGAAGCACATACCAAATTTCAAAAATTAAATAGTTGGTTTTTTCAGTGATCGCAATCCCATACACTCAAACATACACACCGACAGGCGGTCAACCCGTTGTTGGATTTTGTCAAAAATTCGATGCACATGCGCGATTCTCATGATAAAACTTTATATCAAATTTTAACCAAAAGTTATCTTGTTTTTATAGTCATATTATTCGCATGCACACAGACGGGCAGACAGACAGACTTTTAGTAGACAGATTTCGCTCAATGTTTGATGAAGAAGCCATACACTTTTGATATAAAGGCAAAGAGCTAAGCTTCATATGTTTAGCGCGCAACGCAGACACACTGCACTGCATATATAATTAAAAAATGTTTTTGTTTTTTTCGCGCTCGGGCAGCTTTGAAACGTATAGAGCCAACAAAATCACGAAAACAAATTCGTTTGGATTTTTACAGCATTTCAAACACATGTACAATTCTCATAATAAATCTACATAATTTATTTTATCGCACAACCACTTCTGTTTTTCAGTTATCATATTCGCAGGAACCCGTGCGAGCAGACAGACACAAGCTTCTTCAAAAGCTGTTTCATAATGAAATAAAAAATTAAATTTTAAATGAAATCAAGCAACATTTTACATTTTCCGTCATTAACCGATTAAAGCACAGAGTCCTCATTTGAGGACAGTGAACAAAACTGTGTGTAGAACTGTTTTTATTTTTTGATTTTTTTTTTACTTTTAATAATGTTAGATTACATTACAATGAACATTCCTACCAATTTTTATGCAGCTTCTGCTGTTTATAATTTCTTGATTTTCATCGTTGTTTTGCGATTTTTCAAGCTTCGCAGGTGCATTTGGTTTTCGAGCAGCTCCATCAACTAAAAACAAGAACGTCAATTAAATATAGTATAATACTTTATTTTAACGTACTATGTTAATATATGATAGTAAATTATTTCGTAATTTCTAAATTTTCCTTTTCAAAAATCATGTTATATAATCATGTCCTCAATTGAGGACGCTGGGCGTTGCAGCTAACTTTTATCCTGATTTTAAGAATCATTCATTTCTTCGCATTTTTTGCGCAATGATTGAATAAAAAAACTCGTTCAATTTTTTCAAGGCAAATATTCATATTTTATTTTAATTTTAGGAAAATATAGTGTAATTACTATGTCTCGTAAGGTTTTTGCATTAATAATGAAACTCGAGAATATGTGTTTTTAGAACAAGTTGAAACGGATATTATAGCAATTCCTGAGGGCGTTGACAAGTTAACCGATTAAAAAGATTTTGATGGTGAACGTGCAGCTATACCTGCAATGTTTGATATAGCAGGTTCAGCTGAAATCGAAATTTCAGATAGATTAGCGAATATTATCGATTTGGATCAAGATTAGGCAGAACCACCTCCCTCTGAAATGAAATGGTAAATGACAAAAGTAAATTGGTCGAAAGGATATTTGAAAATTGAAAATTCAATGAAGAAATAAAGATTAATAAAATTTCGGAAGTCTCATAAAGAAATGCGCCAGTTAAGCTTAACAAAAAAGGTTTGAAAAATTTATCACTCAGGAAGTATATGACCTTATTCTAAATGACAAACTTAGACGATGCTGAATTGAAAGATACTCCAGATTACATTTTTTCTAAGGATGAAAAGGATATTTAAGTGTTTAAATGTATTTCATAAATGGTTAGGCATTTTTAAGCATTTTATTTACGTATCGTGTATTTCGATTCAAAGGGTAACTTTTTGGTAATTTTTTTCACTTTATCTATCGTTTTTATTAGCAAAAAATAAAATGTTTAACACTAAAAATACAACATTTATGCCATAATTTTTATGAATATTAAAAAATAAAATAATTATATTAAACTTGTCTAAACATTTAATGAAATACTTTGACTAGGCCTTTATTGCATTTTTATATGTTGTATGAAGGCTTATTGACTTCACTAACAAGACTAACTTTTTATCACTGGAACGCCCAGCGTCCTCAAATGAGGATTGGCTGTAATTTCAAAACTAGCAAAACAATTGCTTGAATTTCACATTTTATACTCTAAGTAGTCCACAATAACTTAGATTTGAGATATTTATGTAAATATATTCAGCCGAATAAATTCGGGCGTTAACGGGTTAACTTCCGAAAATGTTATTCTAGGAAAGGATTTATATGCTGTCTTAAAATTCAAAACATTATTATCTTCTCAATAATACAATTTATAGGTTACCAAAACAATGTCTTACCTTAAGTCGCCAAAAAGGAAAAAGATTGCATGTGTAAAAACCCGGACATATCTAGGCCTCACATTTGATAGCAACTTGACATTGATGGACCATTTGAATGCATTACAACAAAAAATAAATAGTATCAATGAAAAAATAAGAAGGATTACGAGGGCCAAGTGGGGGTTGCGACCCAATGTAGTGAAAGAAATATATTTAAATGTAATTGAAAAAAAAATGATTTCATATGGATGTGAGACATGGCTTAGAAATAGAATAAAAATTAGAAATAAAGTACTACAGATACAGCGACATCTACTCATAGCAATTACAAAAAGCTACAAAACTGTTTCTAATGAAGCATTGAAGATACTATCTGTCTGCACCCCACTGGATTTAAAATTAATGACAGAAATAGAAACTACTAGAGAAATTAAGAAGCTGAAGGCAACAAATTATCTTGAGAATCAAAGGAGCATTGATTATGAAATCAAGCTAAAACCATGGGAAAGAATTAGAATAAAGTGGGAATACTTTCAAAATATGACTGAAGATCATCATATTTTTACAGACGGTTCAAAAATAATGAATAGAGTACTGCCTTTGTTCATTATGCGAACAAACAAAAAATAACAAAATCGCAGAATAGGTTGATCGATCATAACACAGTTTACATGGCTGAACTTTTTGCCATACATAAAGGTATTGACTATATTCTAGACCACGAACTATATGACGTCAAAATCGTGTCTGATTCAAGATCAGTATTAATGACAGTGGTGACCCTAAGAGACAACAGAGAATTTACATGGCAAGTAAAGAAAAGGCTGAAAGGTAGAGAAGACATTAAACTAATGTGGGAGAGGGCCCACAAAGGGTAAATGGGGAATGAGCGAGCAGATTTGCTTGCTAAGGAAGCATCCAATAGAGATTTGATAGACGTACAGTTCACCTGTTCAAAAGCACAAATAAGAAATATTAACAATAAAACATTAACAAAAAATTGGCAGTGCAGATGGATGCAATCTAAAAATGGAAAATGGACAAGGTTAATTTACCCAGAAATTAATATGTCTCGACTCAGTGCCGACTTCTATTACAATCAGATTATAACGGAACATGGGATATTTGGTGCTTTCCAAAATCGAAAGTTAGGTAAAGATTGTAAATGCCAATGTGGAGAAGATGAAACTATTAAGCATGTCATAATGGAATGTCCAGTTTGGGCTCAACAACGAGGCAAACTACCAAAAAGTTGGTAAGTAAAAGAAATTCACGAACTTGTGCATTTACCAGTATTTAAGACTTACGCCGTCAATATAGTTAAATCTTTATTCGATTCTAGCTCGGCGAATTGAATAGACTGATTGATGTGCGGCATGTTTTCATTTTTGCTTAAATGGTCTATAAAAGTTTCATTGTATAATTGCGCTTGCATCTGAGGAGTTTGGTGATGCAATGGTTGAGCGAAGTTCGCTCCCGTCAAGTGCTGACTTGTGCTGTCGTTTTGGGCGTTGCCGCTTCCTGCTGCCCCATCAGGAGCTCCAGATAGCTTCGGTTGAGACGGGAACTCTAACTGCATTATCGCATTGTCCATTTTATCAGATGTAGGCCTGCATTTGTCAAGGTTCATGAAGCTACCTCTGCGCTAACTGGGGCACTTCGAGATAATGGTTTTGAATAGGTATCAATCAGTGGAGATGGAAAATTCCGCAGCACACCTTGATTTTCGGGAGCATTTTAAACATTGATAAGGCCAGGTTTTTAACATTTTCGTGTTACCAAGTGATAGAAGAGATGATATAAATTTATAATATTTGAAAAAACTTATTTGTGAAAAAAATTGAGATAATCACTTTTGCAACTACAAGAAACATGTAAATTTCGAAATTTTCATTTCTTACAGAAGTACCTGTCTAACGTAGGCCGATGAAAATTCCTCAATAATAGCACTGAAATTTACAGAATCCATGACATCTCATTCAACTGAAATTATTGAAAATTCAACTTAACGTTTCTGTGACATGATTGATCTCAAATAATTACTAATTGAATTTAATTTGGAAAAAAAATTCTCCAATTATTTGTGCAGAAACGGGGAATGTGAGTTAAACTCTTAATATTGTAGTCAAAATATACAAAAATTTGCTGTAGATTATTTTTATAATTTTCATGAAACATTTCTTCTGGAAAGCCTGAATCAGGTAGGTAGTAATTAAAGACTAGTTTGATATTTCCAAAAAAAGTCTCATTTCAATAATATCTTGCTTTTCTTGATACTGAAAAGGTCTAAGCAACTTTGTTTTAATTCTTCTTTAGATGTAATAATATTATTTGAACTAAAATAATCAATAAATTTTTATAGTGAGATTTTTATTTGGTTTAATCGAGTTTTTAATGAGTGTAAAATTCTAAATAACACTTCAAAATAAAACGCAACTTTAAATACATCTTTTTTTATAATTTTGGTTTCTTCTTCTTTTTCCTAGCAAAAATTATTTTCGGTTTACGCTTTCTTTTACTAAGAGCAGTTTCTTATTCAGCCGGTACATATAAATTTTCTGCGAGATATATTGAATTGTCTACAAAATCATAGAATTTTATTACACTTTTCTTCATTCTTTAATAAGCGTTTTGAGAGAAATGAAGGACTCTATAGAATATTTGATGTTTACCGATGCACATTCCAACATTTTACTGACAATGTTTACACGACTAATTATCTGATATCTTATGAATAGGCATTATAAAAATTCGAATTTCCTTAAATGTAAAACAACAATTTGGTATTAAATTTAGTTTCATTGTCAAAGGAAGGTTTTCACTGATGTCACTTAAAGAATCATAAACGCCTTCGATGTTAGATATCTGAAGACGCGGGGCATCTATCCCTTCCGACCAACGAATGTCACTTTAGTTTTCACCGCTTTTCTTTCAATGACACTTTTTTGCAAACACCTTGTTCATGGTCCATAGAAAAAAACAGCAAACTTGAAATTCTTCTTTTATAAAAATTCAATTTTTCGTATTTTTCATGAATGTGAGCGGTATTTTGGTACAAAAAATTATCATAATATACATATTAAGTGTATTTTTCAATTTTAGTTCACATTTTCATCGGGTGTTATTAAAAGAAAATAATTAAATTTCCATTTACAGTACCATACTTACTTTAAGGTATTCCTTTCATTTCAACATTTCTTTTTCTCTCCAAGACCTCTTCATGCATCGAAATTTGCTGTTTGTTGCCCAAGTATCGGTTTAACAACCCTTTGTCTTGGTACAAATATTCTAACAGTCGCATTAGGAGCTGCAACTCTTATTCTGTATGCTGCTTTTTATACTCCAATGAAAAGATACAGCGTTACTAATATGAGGATGGATTCTTTTATACGAGCCCTTCATCCTTTGATGGGTTGGTCTGCTTGCACAGGAAGTTTTAGTGCAGGTGAGTAAAAATATTGATTATCTTTTTGACACACACGCCCATATACAGATGAATGTTTGTTTATGTACGTGTGTGAGTCTTTAAAACAAATATCCATGTTTTGTCCGGTCTCGATGAAATTTCGCAAAGGTGTCCTTCAAGATATGACAAATGTCACTTTCTAATTTCCAAAGTCCAAAAATTTATTAAAATTTCAGTAAATAAAAAAAATAAAAAAGAATTCTTTTTTTCCGCTATACATTTCGAAGCGATTTTTACACAAGAATAAATTTATATGAGTTTAAAAGTTTAAAAAATACCTTTTTATTGATTCGAATTAATTTTGATACGATTTTCTCTCAAATTTAATTTTTTTCGTAGTTCTAAAGATAATTTTCATTGGTATAAAGAAATTCACACTTTTTTATAGTTTTATAGTGATGCTCTCTCTGCGAGATTTTATTCTCCATAGATAAAATTTTGTTCCTGTGGCAAGAGACGATTGATCAAAAATATCAGGAATACTTTGTTTAATATACATATATACTATATATCATTTTAAATTTTATCAACTACTTCTATAACTTATATAAACATTTGGCAACACTCAGTATTCGATATAATACGGTGAATATAGTTCAGCAAGCTGTATAATGGAAAATGACTCTATTCTACGAATATTCCAGAAAACACGAAGCACAGGTAATAATAGTAAATGACTGCCCCATTTGCCAAATTGAATAACTTCATAAAACAAAAAGTAGAGAAAATTGATAAAATAGTATACATTGTTTTTTAAAATTCCTTTGAAATTATAAATTCAAATTAACGTCGTAGACTGTATTACTGCAGATGTATCTGCTATCTAACGACATATGAAAAGTATAAGATAGAATATCCATGGAATAATCGTTATTATTACTACAATTTTTGCGTGATTAAAGAAGTTAATCAATTTGGCAAGTCAAAGAAAAGTATTAAATCAAATTCAATCTTCAAATTATTTTTTATTACAGAAAAACTTCATTATATACATTTTTATTGGGGTTTTTAGTAAAAATGAATAATAACTGTTCTGTTACTGTTGCAGATATTATTATTATTTTATTTAAATTGATTCATCAGAAATATAAATGATGTCTTCTTCGTCAGCTGTTTTTGAGCTCCCGTCATGTACATTTGTCCTTAAGTTTTTATAATAATCATGTTTAATGGGAGGAATGAATTTTAACAAGTCCATCATATCTTTACTCTTTTCTCTTTTCACAGTTGTACATGTTGGATACAATATAGGCTGCTCTACATTTTTCAGACATAGTGGTCTGCCTGCTACAGATTTTCTTATATTAATGACATTAAATAATACTGAATCTTCGTTAAAGTCACACTCTAATTGTATGAGGTGGGGTTTCGAGTTTTCGATAAATCCGACATGAAAGCGAATAAAATTCGCATACTTAGGGATCATTCTTAAGGAGTAGGTGTCGGGGTATAAAATATTAACCCCAAGGAGAAGAATGTGGATAAAACAATGAATAACAACAACAGAAAAATAGTTACCTTTTACGACAATATCATAGCAATAAAAAGTTTTTAACTAAATTTTTATTACGCAATAATGCAATTAGCAAAGATTTGCATTAGAGTATGGAATTAATCAGATTGGCTTCTGAAATAAATTATTTATTATTCAATGGCCAAAACCATTTTGTCATTTAGTGGTGTTCATCCTTATTATTAGAGAAATTTGTTTTGAATATGAACAATTAGGAGTCAGTCAAGTGCTTTAACACTTTTAGGTAACACGCAATTGAAGCACCACCTACAGCTCCCGACATCTAATCAGCCATTACGAACTTAGATCGGAGCGAGAGCAGCCACCCACCTCAGCAGTGTCTCGTATTCGAAATGGTGGTCAACCACACGATCTGCCCTTGCAGAGTGTTAACCTGTGAACTATCTAAATTCCGCCCCTGTGGAACTACGGTAATGCTAATAACTATCCGCCCTTGCGGAATGATTATATTGTATTCACCAGCTTTAGAGGTGAAATAGTTGAAAGGAAATTACCCAAATAGTTTTTACTGTTTACGATATGTCAAATAAATTTATTTTTTTAATATTGACAACTTTTCTATGAATAACAGTCAACATAAATTTTGTCCGTCGAGCCGGAGGATTATAATTTTTAAAGCCATGGATCCAGAAATAGCGGCCTTAAATAGGTTGCGAAAGTGGTGTTAGAAACGATACTTATGAATGTGGGCACTATTAGAAAAAAGCTTTTTGAACTTCAAAAAACGATACTATGAATTACCACCAGAAGCTGTGTGATTTAACAGAAACTGATGAAGCTTTAGAATAGATGAAAACTTCTCTGGGAGAAATGGAGGTAAGTCTAAAATACCTTAATTATAAACATAATATTGATGATGCGAGTACTAAACTCAATATCAAAGAAAACAAAACAGAAAAGTTACTAACTGTTAAATTCCCGTACATTCCTCTTCCGCAATTTAGCGGAAAGGATGAAGAGATTGGAAACTTTAAATCCCAGTTTATTAGTTTAACGGAAGATAATGATGTTTGGGTCAGAAGTTATACTATCTTAAATCTTCATTAACTGGAGAAGCTAAGCTCATACAAACAACTGATGATACTTATGAATCACTATTAAAAGCTCTCGAAGATCGTTACGAAAACAAGAGAACGATTGTTGATTCTGAAATATTAAGTTTAATTAATCTAAAAAAATTAAAATATGAGTCGTCAGAAGATTTAAGAAAAATGTTAGATATTGTTAAAAAGAATTTAAGAACACTAAAAACTTTAGAATATGAGAAAAGCAATCTTTCTGATGTATTGAGCATAAATTTGATTCTCCAGAAATTAGACAAAGAAACTAGAAAACAAATTTAAATAACTTAGAAGAGTAAAGACGTACCTGATCTTGATAATTTTTTTACTTTTTTGGAAAATCGTAGTCTTGTCTTAGAATACATAAATAAAAATGCACCATCTACGTCATTTTCTGAAGATCAATCATGTCATAAAGGGTTTAGTAGCAATGATAAACAAAAAACAAAATATCATCATTACGCCAAGCCTAATAAATCATTTGTGGTTGGTAGAGAAGACAAAATGAAACACTGTTTATTATGTAATAAAGGTTTTCACCCTATATATAGATGTTTTAAATTTCAGAACATGTCTGTTCATGAGAGAATCAATTACGTGACAAAGGAAAATTTTTGTAAAAATTGCTTAAACGCCCATAAGGTCTATGTAGAAGTACTTTAACGTGTCGCATATGTAATTCCAAAACGCATAATACGCTGCTTCATAAAGAAGGTCAAATTACGGCAGAAACATTCAGCAATCACGCGGCCCCAATTAAACCTCATAAATGTGACGGTAGTATAAACACCGTTCAGAACTCCTCTAGTTGTGATAAAATTACTCGAGAACCTTAGCTCACGGCCTCAATCTCTTATAGCTCTAAACAAAAATCGGTTATTCTAAGTACCACAGATATTTATATCAAGAGTGAAAATTAAAGATATAAATTACAGTTCCTTTTGGACTCTGCTTCGGCTAATTGTCTTCTCAGTAATAGAGCTTGCAATCTGTTGAAATAAGAGAGAAAACCTCTCAAAACATATATTTACTGGTATTGGGGGAAACAAAAAAGAAATCAAGGCCAGACTAAAAATAAATTTATTTGACACTCAACATATAGTAAACACTAAAAAAGTAGTTGGGCAATTTCCTTTCAACTTCTTCACCGCTGGAGCGGGTGAATACAATATAATCATTCCGCAAGGGAGGATAGTTATTAGAATTATCATAGCTCCGCAGGGGCGGATTTTAGATAGTTCACAGGTTAACACTATGCAAGGGCAGATGGTGTGGGTTGACCACCATATCGAATACGAGCCACTGCTGAGGTGGGTGGCTGCTCTCGCTTCGATCTAAGTTCGTAATGTTTGATTAGATGTCGGGAGCTGTAGGTGGCGCTACAATTGCGCGTTACCTAACATACCAGGGGGGCGTTGAAATTGCCCCCAATTTCAATAATACAGTTTACAATACTTTAGATATTGGAATGACACTAAAATTTAAAAAAATTCAATAAGTGGATTTAATCGATGCGGCAAGTGAGGTATTAAAATAGTCCCACTTTTATAAATTAACTGGACACCACCGCTAAACTCGTTGGTGCGATTCGTTAGCGAGGACGAGGAAGGTATTCCGCACTCTTTGCATGAATTAACCATATGTGTTTTTTCGTCTCCCATTTAAAATCATTCGCAAAGAGAGCGACCGAAGATCATTTGTCTGTATAAAAAATACGTATTTCTCCAAGTAGAAGATGTTTTGAAATCGCGGCAGGTTCTCTCTCTTCGAACCATGGGGAATCAGCACGAACGTTGAGGGCTAACCGCGAGAACCCATTCTATTGAATCTGACACACCTTCAAATTAGGTTTTTATTGCTATCGGAGATTCCATGTGTTATGTGTCTAAATTAAGACTCGAAATAGACAGTTGGGCATCTACGCTGCATATCGCCCGTGTCAATAACACCAGATGACAAAAAAACTCATTTAGGCCAGGAAAAAATATTGAAGGCTGTAAGACCTATTTTTGAGGTTCCGATGTTCTACAAATTTGAACATTGTTGAAGCTGCAGAAAAGTTAATACTCTTTAGATGTCTGCCACTTCAACTCATTTGGTATTTATCATTAGTTGTATTTAAACCGTCAGCGCACGCACGGGGTCTTTTTGTCCCCACCCTTTCTTAACTAGGAATTTCTAAAACCCTGCGCCTGTTACTTCTTGTACCTTCATGTGGGAGCTGGAAGAAAAATATAACAGGAGCAGAGGCTGGTGAAATCTCGCATCTTACTGGGAGGTTTGGGGTCAAATTGACCCATGCGTTTTCTAACGTTTCGGATTCATTTAATGTTATGGCTATGACAGCGAAAGAAAATGCGCAGCACAGAATGGTATAGAAAAAAGGAGATTAGTTCAATTTTTCTTTTACTTATTAAAAATTGCATTTGTGTCTTTATCACAAGTTATTTTCAAGAAAAAATATTCTTATACTTTGACCATATTTTATTTTCTTGCAAATAGCTAATAAGATAATTAGTAAATGCAGTGGCGGCTCGTGTTTTGTAATCTTGGGGATGCTGTCTTTCATGCGCATCTTTGATCATTCACTGCGCAGTAATGCATATTTGAACCACTTACATTTTCCGACTTTTTTAACTAACTTTAACTAGTTTTATATTTAATGAATAACTAATAACATTTTTTCTTCAAATACGTTTTTTATCTAATATTAAATACGTTCTACAAACATTTGATAATATCTCGGAAACTATTACAGGTTTCTCTAAAACTTTTTTCACAGTAAAAGAACATAATCTTGCTGCATGAAAAAAGAGAAAAAAATCTTAAATAAAAAATGCTATATTTTTTAATTTTTAAAACATGATTTTGAAAAAAAGTGAATTTCAACATTGTAAAATTTTTCCATGATAGCAACGCTGAGATACTAAAAATTCGAAATCCAAAATATTTGTCTGCATATCTTGAATAGTTTTTAAGATATTTACAAAAAATAGAGATTTTTAATTTTCAAACTAGACGACTTAAATATAAAAAGGTTCTTTTCTTTCTTTTCAAAAAATTAAAAGTTTTTAATCATTTGATATACAATTTAAAGAATTTCAAGTAGAATTTTTTATTATAAGAAAGAAAAACTATAATAATGAATAAATAGTTTTAACATATTATTTATACTTTATTTTCTTTCTTTGTTTGCTTTTTGGCGTCAAGATTTAATTATCAGAGAAGTTGTGCAAATAGAATTTATTTATGAATTTTTTAAAAAAATTTAAGCGTCATTAAATGAACATTCGGGAGTTTTACAGTTCAAATAAAGTTGAATTCTCCCTATTTATAAATGAAAGTCGAAATTGTTAACGAACTTTTGTCTCGCACTTTTTAAATTAGTTTTTTGATCTTACTCTTTCAACAAAAAGAATCTCCGAAATAATATATTTTTTAAAATTTTAATGCCATTTAGTACGTTCACGCCGGCGCTGCAATTCATGATTCTCTCCCATGGGCGGCTACTCTAATAGAACTTTGTTTTATTTGCTTTATTGGGCGGCGAAGAAGTAAAGTGAAAAATGAAATTTTACCGGCAATGATAACTGTTGTTGCTCTTTATTTTTTACAAATATTGATGTTATAAGTGTTTTTGCCAGCACTTTGTTTGAAATGTTTTAAAAAATTACATAGAAATAAATTAACAATTATGTTTATGTTATTGAATTATGTTTATATTATCGACTTTATCGTATAAGTTATGTTTATAATATTGAGTTGAAATAAAATAAATAACACTTTTCCAGTTAATGAACGTTAAATTTCCATTATTTTAATTTTCAACTATATGGAAATTTTTTTCTAGATACTCAACGAACTAAATTGTTGGTGGTACGCATCGCTTGGTTAAACATTCAAGTTCGAGCCACCGATGGTACGCGCCAGCGTAAACGTGTTAAAGAAATAATTTTATCATAGCAATTTTAAGTTTTTTTTATCATTATCAAAAGTTTGAGTGTTGATTTTTAAAGAAGGAAGGTTTTTTTCTCAAATCTGAGAATTTAAATAATGTCTGTTATTTTATTGTCATATTTCGAATAAACCCTGGAACTTCTTCAATCAAGGCAAAGGTCTTCATACCATCCAGACTGATCAACTTCAACCACCCACAACACCTAGTCTGCAGCAGGAAATCATCAATGCTGAAATTAAAACTGGTGTTTCGACGTATGCTTCTGGGCTCAGACTCCGTCAGCTATACCCGAATGTAATTTCAAAGTTATAGGTCATTCTTTTAATGATAAAAAAAATCAGTTTAAATTTGTAATCAATGGTGATAAAAAAAATCTGACCTAAAAGTAGTTGGTAAAATTCCGAGGAGTAAGGCTATTTTCTTATCCAGATTAAGTCCTAAAACCACAGAGAACGATGATACCGACTTTTTTATCCTTTAGAATTGAAATGTCTTCAGTGCCATAAGCTTAAAACAAAGTTTCAAACGTGTGCGTCTTTTCTCATCGAGGTTTTTGAAAATGACCTACAGCAGTTATTGGATGCATCGATTTCGCCTGAGGGATGTATTATCACTGAGTTTTTAGGCAAACTCAGAAATGACCAGATTTCCCAAGATGCTATTTTTGGATCTGAAATCAACCATCTTCCTGGCTTAAATTCTTCAACGCACACAGTATCGAAATGACTTTCATTGTTTTATCAGAACTACGAGGTCTACGAACTAAAACTGCAAACTTTTTCAGTTCCGTGGCTTCGGAGGATCATGAGATTATTTTTATTGCTGAAACGTGGCTTTGTGAAGATATTGATTTCTCGGACCTATTCGATGATAGATACCGTATTTTCCGAACGGGTCGTGCTTCTCCAACTAATTCTTACAGACGTGGTGTGCTTATAAGTTTTAAAAAGTTTATTTCTCTCTGTAAATTAGGTCTCCTGGTTTGGATCTCGAGGAGGTCTGGATTTCACTCAAATCACAAGGAAACAATATTTTTAAGTGTTGTTTATTTTCCGCCTTCCTCTCATGCCGACACGCATGTTAAATGTTTCGGTTGTTTTGAATAATTTTGATTTTTTGATAAAATTTTCATTTATGATGATTTTAATTTATCTATATATGATGATTTTGGTGATCACAGGAGCACAATTGTAAATTAATTTTCCAATTTTATGAATCTTATAATTTCGTTCAATTTAACAATATTTTTAAAGGTAATAATAAATTTCTTGATTTGATTTTAACTAATATTGATTTTAAACATATTGCTGTCCGACACAGCGAGACCTTTGATCCCGAAGAAAAACATCATCATGCTCTGTCATTTTCCATATGCTTTGCTCCTGTCCACCTCAATAGGATGAATGTTAATACCTTTAGATTTGTCTTTAAAAGGGCAGATTTTTTAAATATGTGCTATTTGTTCCGTGACATCCATTTGAGTCTTTTACTTGATTTTCATGACATAAATCATGCAGGTTTAGCTTTTATAAATTTTAAACGAAATTTTCAGTCGAACTATTCCTTTTAAAAAAACTGTTACTGGAAAATTTATCTTCTAATATTCAGTTGAAACAAGGAGATTATCAAAAAAAATCCATGGTCTGTAAGTTGACTTTAAAAGTTGTAAATCCTGATTCAGTCGATGAATTTAAATCTTTACTATCTGCTGTTAAGTATAATTTCCAAAAGGATTACTACACATATCTGTAGCTTACGGAAACCTAAAAGATTTTTTTCGTATTTTAAAAATGAAAACGTCAGTTCGCCTAAAAGTTCTTACGTGTGTCATGAAAATAATGGCTATATCGCAAATGCTTCTGCTGACTATTTTAACTCTTGTTTTCAAGCCAGCACAGACTACGAAAGAAATTATGAGTTCAAAAGCAATAACGTTGGTGCTCTCATAGGGAAATCGACAGCATTAATAGTGATGATGTGGTTTGGTGATCAGGGAACTGAAATCTTCCCTAACTGTTGGTGTGGATAACATACATTCTTTTGTTATTAAAGGATGTGCAGAATTTTTTATTTGCCCGCTCCTCATTCTATTTAATATTTAGTTGAAAACTAATGTATTTCTTCATGTCTGGAAGCAAAAAAATATTATTCCTGTTTTAAAAAAGCTGTAAAATCTGTTTCACAAAAGATAGTAAAATGTTTTGACCCATTGCTATTTTATGTCCTTTGTCTAAGATTTTTGAAATTATAATTCATAAAAGATTTTTTCACCAGGTTGAAAACCTAATTTCTTCATCTCAACACGGGTTCATTCCAAAACGCTTAGCAACCACTAATTTATTCTACTCTACAAATAAGATTATTTCTTCATTTGAAATTGGCCTATAACTTGATGTTATTTACACCAAGTTTTCCAAGGCCTTTGATATTACTGAATTTGGCATCTTTTTAAAGAAGTTACATAATATTGGTTTTCATGTAAACCTGACTGATTGGCTTCATTCTTATTTATATAATCGGACACTCTATGTTTATTTTAATAATGCTGTTTCTCATGTGTTTTCAAGTACTTCCGGTGTCCCACAGGGCTATTATCATGGACTGTTTTATTACCTGCAACATTAAGTGTATTAACATCTCTCACTCATTAGAAAAGATGGAATACACGAAAAAATACATTTTGGTTCCTAATGATGAAATCTCTAAACATGTACCAACCGAAGACACTCTCTCTGAACTCGATCGAGAAATGAGTGTCATTTTAAAGAATAGGAGGGTATTAGATGACGAAAAAGTCAAGTTATATATGCAAGTTCTACAGAAGAGATTAAAAATTCAAGATCATAATAATGGAGTTCAAGAAACTATACTCGAACCTGTATCAGCTCAACATGCGGAAGAAGAATAGCAAAATTTAGTTGAAAAGCATGATTTAGTTGAAAAGAAAGATTTAATTTAAAATCTGATTTTAGATTTAACCCCTAAAACTTGAAATTCGACACTCGAAATATATTGAATTATTTAAAAAATTCTCAAGATATTATGCAATGGACTTCTAACGGAAAATTGATATTCAAGGGACACAACGTAAAGAACTCAAACATTCTGGACTTGATGAAAACTTTGCAGACAGCTTCCAACAAACCTCATTCACAGGGTTTTGACATGTTTCTTCAAGGATTATCAGAAATGAATTTTCCAACAAGTTTTATCAAGAATTCCTCGCTTAAATTTGAATCTGGAATAAAAAAAATAAAGAAAAGAAGCCCCTCCCAAGAGAAGAAAACATGACATTGTAAAACCAAAAGAGTGGATTTCCCTTGAACACACTCAAAAAAGAAAAAGAAAAAGGAAAATATAATTGTATTACATTTTTCCTTTGAGGCTCTTTAACAATTTAATCAGCAAGACACTGGGCGTTAGTGAAATTAATGAGTGTTTCAGAATGTAATCGATGTTTCGGAATGTGAAATGACGTCAAAAGGGGTTATCTTTTAAGTAAACACATAACGCATCGTAATTCAAAGATAGCAACAGCATGTGAGTGTTTGTGAAAGCGATGTTTCATTATAAATCGATCGCTCAAGTCGACAAGTTGTTTGCAATGTCTTCACACAATATAAGTTATATACCTAATTTCTACTCGCAAGAGGAAAGTATTGAAATGTTCACAAAACTTTCAAAGTGTACCGTCAAACAACCAATCATCAAAGCCTGGGGTAAATTCTATCGACCCTTAAGGAAATCCTGCAGTTACGGCGACATGAACCTTGAGTATGCATATTCTCGTCAGTGTGATCTACCACTGACCTGGAACCGAACTATGTTGAAAATAAAATCTGACGTGGAGAAGAAAAGTGGACTTGATAATTTTGTACTACTTAATTTCTACGAAAGTGGTCATGCAAAGATAGGTGCACATAAAGACGATGAACCCTCCCTGGACCAATCTGTGGACATCGCAACACTCAGCTTTGGAGCCTGCCGTGATATGATCTCCAAAAAGGGATGTAAATCACTGCGACAAGCGTTGGAAGCAGGCTCCCTCCTGCTAATGCACGATCAAAAAGAATGGACTCATTCTATCCCCCCTCAGGCTTGAGTGAAAGAATCTCGCATAAGTCTTACCTTTCGCCGAGTTTGGTCTTCTTTGCAGCAAAGCTTGGATGAGATGGAACGTGACTATTCGATTCCACCATGTAAACGTTTACGTCGAGAGTAATTATGTATTATTATCATCATCAGTGTCAAATATATATATATAGATAATATTTTTTCATGATAAAATGTTATTATTATTTTTCATATTTTTATTATTATTAGTAGTAGTAGTATAAGAATGATTAAAAAGTTTTAGTTATTTCTATCACAAGTTGTAGTAAAAAGAAATAAAATTTTGATAGTTTAAAAAAGCCATGTGCTAAGTTCAGTCTTCTCTTCAAATCATATATTGAAATTCTTTTGGCAGATTTTTTATGGTTTTAATAAAACATTTATATAATTATTTTATAGGATGCTCGAAGGTTGTTCGAGTGACGAGTTACCAGACAATCAGTTGGGACATAAGTGCTTTGAAACACGACTTAGCTTAGCTTTGAATCGATGTATTGCCTTCATAGATATGAATAACGTTACTCATGATTTTGTATACGACAACAATAAATTATAAGCAGGAGATATGTGAAATAATCCGTGATTAGAATTATCTATGATGAACACCGTATACAGTCAAATATTATCTAAATTTTTTAAGATAAAAATATTAGTGACATAAAGGTGAAAACAAGAAAGCATCATCACAAGGTATAATGCAAGCCTTTTATCGTTAATCTTATATTTGAAGCAAAACACAGTCTTTGTAACTCTTTATTTATAAAACATACATTTAGCAAAAAATGTACATTGGTTGTTTATATTACTGAAAGAACATTATATATTTGATAGAACCTCTAATTATGGTAAAGGAATTAAAATTATGGATAGGAGGCAGTGAATTTTCAAGCATTCGTTTGTTCAAATAATTCTGACATTTTTGAGTTTAAGAAAATGATTAAATCTTGAAACGCTGAAATAAAGACTATTTCTCTAACTTGCAGCAATTTTAACAGCAATTTTAACAATTAGCAGTCAACTTTAAAATAGTTTCATCTTTGATATTTTCGAAATTGTTAGGAAAACGAAATTTGAAGCTTCGTGAAGGTATGTGAAGATATTCAAGTGAATTTGCTAAGGTTAATTTTACATCGAAACGATTAATTTTCTGGAATAAAATTTATCTTTGAAAATTCATAACAATTTTTTCTTCTATAATCTTCCTTAAAAGTTTGAAGTAGGATAAACTTAATGAATGTTATTAATAAAATAAATTGCTATATTCAAAAGAATCTATTTTCATGATAATGAAATTAAAGCATGGATGAGAAAAAGATTCCATTGAGACATTTGTTTGTTAAAATAAAGTCGACACTTTTAAGCTTGAGAAAACTATTAAACCCTGAAATGTTAAAATGAAGTCTATTCCTTTAACCTGAAGCAACTTTTTTTATAATCAAAGGGAACTAACTTTAAAATAATTTCACGTTTTGTTATTCTTGGAACTGATAGAAAATCGATATTTTAAGTTCAATAAATTTCGTTATGCAAGAATAAACTCGTTTCCGTCATTGGAAGAAATGTGTCCAAAATCAAAGTGAATTTCAATCATGAAAGGAAAATTAGTCAGAGCCAACTAATTAGAAGGAAAAAAAGTGTAAAATAAAATAAGATTGAAAGAAATAAGAAATTAAAAAGAAAGTCGTAATAAATCTAAGTCCTTAAAAGCAGAAATCACTCGATTTTTTTATGTATCGAAAGAAAGATATGTTTAATCAGACAGAATTAATTAGACACGTTTTTCATAAGATCCACTCTAAGTGTGACATAATGAAATTGTGACAATCGGTCGATTAATGAAAAAGAATTCGTGATAAGAATTATCTATGTTGAATATTCACTAAACTATCAAGATAAGATAAGCAGTGGGACATGAGGCATAATACAATCTTTTTCATTGATATTCGAATGAAATCACAAAGTCTTTAGAGATAAAATAGAGATTAAACGTTCTTTGCTGGTAGATAATATTGAAGCTAAATTTATTTGATCAATGTTAAAGGAATTAAAACATGGAAAAAGTGAGTTTGTAAGAATACTGCAAGCACTTTTAAGTTTAAGAGAAAATTATTCGAATTTCCACATAACTTTCAAAGAGTTTGACGTTTTGTTATTCCCGAAACAGTCACAAATCGGAATTCTAAGTTTTACTAACTTATTAAAACCGAAGAGATTTTATGTGCTCTTGTATTTTATTGGTAGAATATTATATAAATGTGTTTGTTAATGGAAAAAGTGAACTTGAATGGTTGATGCTAAATTAGAATGGCTGAAGCAAAATTAAATTAATCTATGTTAAAGGAATTAAAATGTGGAGAAATATGAGATTGTAAGAATAATGCCAACACTTTCAAGTTTAAGAAAATAATTCGAACTTTCCACGGAACTTAAAAATAGTTTGACGTTTTTTTATTCCCGAAACAGTCACAAATCGGAATTCTAAGTTTCATTTCGTTAACTTATTCAAACCTAAGAGATTTTTAGTGCTCTTGTATTTTATTGATAGAATATTCTAAAATCATTTTTGTTAATGAGAAAAATAAGTTCAAAACGAAGAGCGAAGTTGAATTGTTGCTGTTATTGAAGTTAAATTTATTTGATCTATGTTAAAGGAATTGAAACGTGGAAAGACATAAGTTTGTAAGAATAATGCCAACACTTTCAAGTTTAAGAAAATAATTCGAACTTATAAAGAGCTTAACGTTTTGTTATTCTCGAAACAGTTAAAAACGGATTTTTAGGTTTCATTTCGCTAACTTATTCAAACCTAAGAAATTTTTAGTGCTCTTGTATTTCATTGGGATTGAATAATCGTGTTTGTTAATAGGAAAAAATGAGCTCAAACAACTGAAAAAGTGAACTTGAATTATGAAAGAAAAATAAATCGAAGCTTGTTCATTAGAAGAATTATTCTTATAAAACTGATTTAATTAAGAAAAAGATTTTATGAGAATTATCATCTAAGTAAGCTTTTTATATTTAAGAAGAGAAAAAAATGAGTAATCTTTTGAAATTTTCCTGAAAACAAATTAAAAATTCACACGCCGAAAAAAAATGAAAATAAAAATAAAATAACATTGTAAGATCAATTCGAGAAATTTTTGTTCAAACAGCCGAGAAAATTCTAAGTCTCAATGAATGGGAAAAACGTTTGAAATATTTTTAAAGTCCGAAATAAATATGTTTAAATGGATTAATTAAATATTAGCATATTAAATAATTAACATAAATTTTAATTAATGTGAAGTAATGATTGGAAATTGTTTAATTATCGCATGAGAAAACTGGATTGAGGCGATGTGTCCTTAAGATGCATCGGGTGATTTGGGCTTGATCCTGCTAATTAATTTTAAAGTTTTCAATTTTCATGTTTAAATGCTTTATTTTAATTAATGTTAAGTAACGACTGAAAATTGTTTAATTTTAAATTCTTATGCTTAAATGCTGTATTTTAATTATCAAGTTTTAATTGCTTTATTTTAATTAACGATAAATAATGATTGACACAAATCTATGAGAGAGATAAATTGTAAAAGGATGTTGAAAAATCTAAATCCCTAAAAACATTTCCAAAATTTTTCAAAAGATAGAAAAAATAATTAATTCCATATCAGGAAGTGGTTGGTGGCTTGGGCTTAATTTGTTAAGTTCGAACCCACCCTTAAACATGTTGAAATAAAAACACGAAAAATAAAATACCCAAAATAATTATTTTAAAAAATATTATCGCCACTAGATTTCAGCATGAGTATTTGACCACGGTTACAGTTATCAAAGATTAATATTTCTAATTGATAATGAATAATAACAGAAGGAAGCAAGTCAAGAAATCCTAAGTCCCTAAAAACATTTCCAAAATTTTTCAAAGTTCGGAAAACCGATAACAAAAATAAATCCCTATCTCAAGTCCTTATCTTGAATCGTTATCTTGAAAATTCCTTATCTTGAAAATTCCTTATCTGTGAAGTGATAAGGAAGGGAGGGGGAGGGAAGAGCCACCCCAGAACCACAGAATCACCATGTGGCTGAACTCTCATTTTCCATCTACTATCGTAGGTTTGGAATTCTTAAGTTCAAAACTAAGGAATTTCCTAGTAAGCTTGCTTTGAAGGTATTGTACTACAGTCATATCCGATCTAATCTGGAAATATTGCAGTATTATCTGGGATCCTAATTAC
The DNA here is from genome assembly GCA_013235015.1 of Araneus ventricosus. Classification (NCBI taxonomy): domain Eukaryota; kingdom Metazoa; phylum Arthropoda; class Arachnida; order Araneae; family Araneidae; genus Araneus; species Araneus ventricosus. Next base: position 188,630 of record BGPR01002009.1, read on the forward strand.
AGTTATATAATTGAAATTATTGAGCGAATTCAAACTAACTTCTTCTGATATTTATTGTACAATACAAAAATGGAGGATATATCTTTTTGAAGGATAAATCTTCTTCACGTCTACTTGATATCTTTAATATACCTAGTTTAAGTTCAAGACGTGATCTTTCTTGTGTTCTCTTCTTTTACCAGGTCATTAATGGTTTAATTGATTGCAATGATTTACTGAGCTCTATACACTTCGCTGTGCCTGCCAGATATTTAAAAAACCAAAGTTTATTTCAAAATATATTTTCGATATTTAATTATGTGAATAAGTTCTCTTTGTACAAATTTTATAGAATTTTTAACAACTTCTCTGATGAACTTGACATTTTTCGTATGTATTTTGGTGTTTTTAAATTTAATTGCTTACAGTTTTTAAATTCATGTTGTATTTTGTTTCGCCTTTTTACATTCGACTGTATTCAATTTTAAGTTTGTTATGTGTTTATTTTCCGTGCTCTAATGTATTCATTTTTTATTACCGCGCCACTTTCAATGTTTTTGTACGGGTCTAAGCTTAATTTTTGTACTCTGCAAATGGATTTTTATCTCTCGTGTGCATTTTCTTCTTTAAGGATCTTCTTACTTCTGAAAACCTAATGTGTTTTTAAGGATTTGGTGTTTGTGTGTATAATCCTAGATTTTTATAAAATGGTTTTTAGATTTAATGTTTTAAATTTTTTAAAATTTATAATGTGTTTTGTGATATTGATATGATGGTATGTGACTTTGGTATGACTTGTAACGGTATGTGACAATGAGACTTTTGGAGTCCTAGTCTGATCTTTTTGTGATTGTGTGTTTTCATTTGAAATTAATTATGAGTTTGCAAAATTTTTACAGTTTTGGGCTTTTATCTTTTATATTCTCTGTATTGAACTTTTTATATTCTAATACGTGTTTTCTGAACAATTTAAAACAACCCGCGTTAAAAAATTACCATAATTATGGAAGTTATGAAGGAAAATAAATCAGCTGTTTAATGTAAACATTGAATGCGCCACGCCCCCTTTTTTAAATGTATTCGTTTGCAGGGCCGTACCGACGTGATCCTGCGCCCTTGGCGAAACTGACAAAGCTGCGACCCCTCCTTACGTGACACATTTTCTTTAATTTCTCATCCCTTCTATAAAACACCTAACCGGAAAAAATTACAATTCCCACAAATATTTTTAAGCCTTTGAACGGCTCAAATATTTCAGCTGAATGCTTTGAAAACGGACCCTCTGTAGCTAGATGGTGCACGCAAATTGCTCCAAGATTTGCTCACGGACCGCGTGAAAAACGGCAGAGCAAGTTTTCCTTCCCCCTCTGCCTATTGTTCCGTATAACAGCAGGGCATCATCTTCCCCACTGCCCCATGGCATATCAAGAGGGGAAGGACCATTCAAACTCATAAATCAGTCTACTGATAGTAATTGTTGTCTTGTGGCTTTTCAACTAAGAACTTACTCGTCGATTTGAAAACGATTCCGTTTCAGTCTGAAGCTTTTAGAGAGTGTAGAATTCTTCATATTCTTATTTTTAATAAATATAGAGAAAATTTTAGAGAAATATCACTCATCTAAATGCATTTCGAAAACAATAATTCTTTCTGCTTTCAATCAAAGAATTTTACTTCAGTTTCTTTTCATTTTTTTTTAATATTAGGTTTTTACTAACATATTTTGCATATGCCTCTGATTAATATATATTATAATTTTATTACTTAATAATACGATAATAATACAAATTCTGCATTCAGTTAGAGAATGTAAAATGAATTTTTTGTCCCCCAATATTTAAATAAAAATGTTGTATAATTTTCTGCTTCAAGAAGATTCGTGTTTTTCATTTCATTTTTAAGCTTTTAAGATATTGAGAAAATAATCTTTTGTCAATGGTAGATAAAACACCATATATTGCGTTTGAAAAAAAATTCTTTCGAAATAATCAAGGAAGATGCGAGATAATAAGATTTTTAAACTAAATTTAACACTAAAATAAGAAAATATGCTAAAAATTCCGCGTACATGCGTAACTTCTTTTTGATCAAAATTAATATTTTCTGTTAAAACGTTTAAATATTTCCAATATCAGTTTCTTATTTTATTTATAGACTTGATGCGAATTTCAGTAAAACTAGTTGATGTACCTGGCGGAACATATTATATCCCTATTTTTTCTTTTGTTTTCTACCAATATTTTTTCCGAGAAAAAATATAACAGTTAAAAGTTAAATAATAAACACCTGAGAAATTCAAAAAAGTGAAAAAATAAGTTTAGGTGACTATTTTAAATATTTTCATAAAAATTACTAATAAGTAATGAAAAATCATAGCAATTTACCTATACTTCATTTAAATGCTCATCACAGGTCCAATTATAGCATTTTTGACAATATTTTTGATTAGTTTCGTACCTGCTTCACCCGTAATCTTTCTTTTTATTTTTTGGTCCTGTGCCGTTGATTCTAAAAATAAAGTTCTCTTTTTTTATTTCCACTGGAAGGTGGGCATTGGGCGGCATTGCATATAATCTGTATTATAATAAGTATCCAAAGGAGATTTTCTATGGCATAAATTCTTTTTATATCCTTAGCCATATTTTTGCGTTTAAAAATTACAAGGGATTAATTAAAGAGGTGTTTTGAATATTGTAAAAGTATAAAACATAATCCGATGACAGGTATTTCTTGAGACATCATTTTTCCAGCATAACGAATTTAGAACATCGACTTCTGTTTGTCATATCATAAAATCTAACAATTTCCCCTTTTTTCTTTGTTATAGCCTGTCACTTTGTATAGGAACTGAAAAATGCATTGTAAATAATTATGAAATACATTTAGCGTCAGATTGAAAACCAAATCTCCAAGTCTTAATTTCTCGCTTCTTATTTAGTAAAAGTTATTTGAGTAATCTCCGTTTATTTAAAGGAATTACATGGACGCAAATTATTTTAAATCTCTGTTATAAGTTTTTTAGAAAGTTTGACACTAGAAAACCAGTTATCCGATTTTAACCCTCACAGGGGGTGTGGTTTCGACCAAGGCTCTCTGAGAAAAGATGAGGAAAATGCACTAGGAAAAAGTAATTTGGCGCCACGTCAGAACCATAACAAAGAATTTTAAAGCCTATATTCCAACGAAAATGTCTACCTAATAGAGTAACTGTGGAACAAAAAAAAAAGTCACCTGTTCTCCGATTATCGCTTTTCAATTTTATTGACCTTTGTCTTTTCAAAACAAGATTTTGCAAGAGGGCTTCTGTAATGCGTGTTACTTCTATTACAAGCATAGTTTATAATTTGTGCACTGATTGACTGTGTATGAATATTTTTTGAAATGATATAAATGTTTAAGCAACATTACAAAATATATGGCTCTAGTTACAAGCGCTAACCATAGTTTTACTTTTAATATATTTAAAATTATAATTTTTTTTCACTCAAAATTAAAATAAATCAATATAATAAATTTTTAGGCGCCTTTGGATCAATGGCGCCCCTGGGCTACAGTCCATTGGATAAGATGGCTCAGGTTTCTGCAGGAAACCACCTGTTTAAGAATTTGTAACGTAAGCAAATTGCCACTTTATGGCAATTTATTTGATGAAAATACTCTTTCCGATATTCAATAAGGCCAACTTAAGGCAACAATAGTCCTAGTACTCTTTTCCATGGTTTTATAGAGGAATAAAAAAAAATTTCCCAAAGGAAAAAAAATCATTTTTTTTTTAAATCTATTTCTCGAAAATGGGATTAGTTACCAGGTCAAAACTTTAATTTTTTTTTCTGTATGCTCTTTTATTTGCAAAATTAACGAAACCGAAAAAATCAGAACAAAGTTCTGAAGCTTATTGCAAATTATTGAGGAGGTTTCGACGAGAAACATGCCCGCGTAGAGCCAAGATTTTGCACATTGATTGTTTCGCCAATATAATGCAATATGTTTGTTATACAACTGCTGAGATCATCAATTTGGATAGCAAGTTGAAAGAATTTAGAAATAACCACAGATGTTCGCACGCTATCAATGACAATTTTCAGTATCTCGTTTGTAGTTTTTGACAAAGGAACGAAGAAATACTCTTTTATGAAAGATAGCCGATTACAACTAACTGTAGTAAGTTGCCGTTCGACCGTCGAGGAAAAACCGAGAGCAAATCAATCAAAGTAGTACGCTGACAGCTTTATTACCTTGAATAGCGGGGAGTGTGATGTTGGGGTGAAGACCTCGCACAATGGAAGGGTCCATTTCAATGTACCATCCTCTCTAAAACCTTCGGTTTTAAAGGTGCCGGGAGGAAAAAGTTCCCTCAGAATGAGAGTTTTAAATTACCACAATGACTTTTATTTATGTTAAGATACTAGATGATATACCCAGCGTTGCTCGGGATTAAAATGTTTTCAAGTCTAATATTTTAAGGTGAAAAATACTTTTGTATTATAAAATACTGTAATGTACAAAATTCTTTTATCGTCTTAAACGTGTTTTAATTAAAATGAGAATGGGCGAGTTTTCTGCTTTGTTTGTTTACATTTAATTGCCTGTACTACGTAATTCCGGTGTAATGCTAAGTCAGTGGAATATTCAAAGTGGAAGTCGAACATACAAGCAGATAAAGTCAAGGTTTTTAAAGTAAGTAAAGAAACCAGAAAACTCGTCCATATCAATTAGACCAGACGATTTTTAAAAATTGCCGATAGCTAATTTTCTCCATAAGGCATTAATATTTGTTATAAAAGTACTTCATTTTTTCACAAATGGTATGGGATAATAAAGGTTTTAATAGACGTTTCGGAACAAAAATTTAAATAGAAAATTTTTCATAATTAAAATGAATGAAATTAAACTAAATCGATAGTTTTCCTGATAAAATTTTTTTAATCAACTCTGTGAATTGTCTTCTTTAAAGCTTTTCTTTTAGTGTTCTTTCAGAATTCAGTTTATAAGTTCTGGGAACAGTTCTTCGTATGTATTCTTGTTATTTAACAATAAAAAAATATTATTGAAAATTGTGTTTAATTATTAATCTTGACAAATTTATTAAAAAGTGAAAAAAATAAATGAAACAGAAATGAAATTTGTGTCACTGAAAAGCTAATTTTTTAAACTTTAAAATTGAGTAAAAATATTTTTTGTGTGTTCATATTTTGGAAAGATATTTTCAGAAAACGACAAAAATTCGCTTAATTTTTAATTTTTTGTGCGTAAAAAATAAAGGTTAAGTATTTCGAAGTTACACCGTTGCCTAGAATCGAAATTTCTATAAATTTGCTTACTTAAAAATGGTCTGTATCTATTCAATTATTTTTTAATTAACTTTTGAAAACTTAATAATATTTGAAGGCAAACTGCCACAGAAACAAAGTTGGTATCACTGAGAGGTAGAAATTTTGAACTTTAAAATGGAATAAAATATATCTCGTGGGGGATAAATTGCTCAGAAGTTAATGCGGGAAAATGGCAAAATTTCGGTCAGTTATTAATTACTCGCATGTTTAAGTAACTTTTGCTCTTTGAAAAGTTGACAGTAATCTTCCTCTTGTCTTAAATAATAAGTTGTCAAAGTTTGTCAAGTGGTTTAGAAGGAGATATGGAACATACATACATTGACTTTTATTTATATTAATATTTGCCGCGCTTTTATTAATTAGAAAAAAAGAAAAGTTAAAAAAAAACTTGCAAATAGAAAAAAAATTAGTTTTTAGTTTTTATTGCACTTTAACAAAAGCACTTTTAAAAGTTTATATGCACTTTTTTCCTATTTCATCAAGCAAGTTTAGAAAATTCAAATCCTGTCATGTGAACCAGTAACAAATAATTGTTAATGATCGCTGTAAACCTGGGAGAATTTCCTCTTTTCAGAAAAATTTACACCAGTTTTAACAATTCCATTAGTTTTTTGCTCGATATTAAAATTGCAGAGAAACATCGAAATATTTAAATCAATGATAAAGTTTACTGTTCACCATCACAAAGCTATCCTGATAACTTTGGCTTCAGGAATAACGTTATTCCTCTCCCTCAAAAGTTTATCCCCCCCAAAACGGGCCACCCAAATTCTAATTGCCAGTGAAAACCACAAAACGACCTTCACAAGCAGCTGACTCGCTTTGCTTATTATGAGCGAGGGGAAAAGCACTAGCGATTTCCTACGTCGGAGCCGGTTTTCGCGTAATAAACAGAGAGCAACTTTCTACGTCGGAGCCGGTTTTAGAGTAATTATCGAAGAGCGAATTTCTGCGACGGAGCCGGTTTTAGAATAGTCATCATAGAGCGACTTTCTACGTTCCAGCCGGTTGAAGGGTTATACAGAAATGTAGCATATTTTATGATTTATTAAATAGGTTAAATAAAAATTACGCATTCTGAAAAAATACCTTAATGAACTATATTCATGAAAAATACTGTACGCAACAAAATAAATGTATCATCAAATAAATTACAAATTGCACATATTTTTTAAAAGACAGAAAAAAATGTATATGTTGTTGCTTATTGTAGTTATTGAACATTGGCTTTTGCGTAATGCATAATAAAGAAGAGAATTTATTTGCTTCGCGCTATTTATTGTGTATAGTACAAAAATTACTAAGTAGAAATAAAAGAAATTAGAGCTGAAATTAAGAGTTGAGTATATGTGAGTATATGTGAGCTGTATTCAGATTTTATTAATATCAAATGACTTTTTCTAGATCAGAGGTTCTCATCCTGTGATACGCGTACCCCTGGGATACGCGGATGACAAGTTAGGGGTACTCAGAAGTGATTTTGGTAATAGCGGAAAACACAAAATATAAGAATCAGGTTCGTTTGAAAAATGAAAATTTTGCGAGTTCGTTAGCCCATTTACGTAATAAGGAAAAGGAGAAAGTAAATTAATATTGAGTAATTGTTAATTCTTGTCATATATTAATGAAATTATTACAACGCTATTTTCATTTGTTCTTGGCGTTGAACAATAGCTGTTTTGAAAAATGGAATAAAATGTAAATAAAAAAAATAATAAATTTTATTAAGTTCTTAAGAGTCGTTTGATTCTTAAGCTAACCTAAGTCCTTGGTGTTTTAATAAAAACTTCTTTTCGAGAAGAGGTGGTTGGGGACGGGGGTTGACAGTAAGATAATAAAAGTTCATTTTCATTTTTTTCTTAGTCAAGATGTCAAAAAAAGGAACATGAATTACAATAATTGTGAAATTAAAATGAAACTAAGAATCTGTAATTCGATAGCAAAAGAAAAAACAAAATGTATATGCCAATTATCTCATTATAATTGAAGAGAAAATATGATCATCAGTGGCGGAAAAGAAAATATTTCACTGTATAAAACTTACCAAATGAAATAAAAATAACTTTATTTTAATGAGCATGAATTGAAAAATAAATTTCAAACAGCGTATAAGATAAAAATGCAGGTAAGTGAAAATCTACTTTGGAGCTAAAGCAGTTAAATGCATCAAAGAGAGCAAATTTTGTTCACCATAATGTTAACAATAGTTAAATATCACAAAAAGCCATCACCCCGCCCGGGTCTACACTGAATGACCGGCCTCCACGACTTCATCGGTCTCTGTGATCCCCGCATAATAGCCCAAAATTACGAGAGGCTCATGCGACGACTCCCCATTTTACCAGGGTACGACCCGTCATCGGAAATGGGACCTAAGAGCCCCATCACCATTATTGCATCCATCAAGGGAGCGAGATCCTGCTTACTTATCCGGCAGCTTCTCATCCGTGAACTTCGCCATGTTGGGATCATGTGATTAAATATGCGATTATATAAAATAAAGAAATTAGTGATAATGTGTTAAATAAGAAAATTAGTTTGTCATTTTAAAATTGAAAAGTATTGTTGCAAATCATACATTTTTTAAAATTTCTTTAAATTAAAGAAAAAAATTGTACAGTTATTAAATTGGTATAAATATATATATATATATATATTTTAATTTTAAAATGACTCAAAGAATAATTTTTTTGAGATGACATTTTTGAAAAATACGGCGAAAAAACTGCAAAATCTTGCCTACTTTTTTATTAACTAAAATTTTAACTATCTTTTGAGCTTTGAAAAGTTTATAGTTGATAGACTCTTTTTTTGAACAGCGTATGCGCCAAATTTCATCAACATCAAGCAAAAATGTCGATTTTTTTTTATAAAGACAAATAACATTCATCTTTGTATACATTATTGTAAAGTAAAATTTTATGGTTAAATCAGTTACAATTATCATGACAAGTAAAATCAAGGAGATCATGAATTGGTGTAGAATCGTTGCATTAGATTTTTTATGCAATAAACTCTAACACGAAATACTATAATGTTAATTTTATATTTTGCTTGTAATCATGCTTTTGTGTGTATATTTTTACTAGTGATAAAAGCATATGTATTGTTTAGCAACGGATTCGGAAACCCTCCGTGCTTTTGCACATGCGCCAGGCTGAGTTATTTTCATCGAAATAGGAAGAAAGTGAAAAATGGAAGGGTGTTGTTTACATTTTACTGAGCGTGATCTAACAAAGAACTCCGGAAATGCGCTCATATGACTCATTTCCTGACACCCCTTTCCAGTGTAAAATCGTCCAAAAGTGGTAGTCTCGGAATCCGTTGCTGAACAGTACGCATGTCTGTCTGACTGTCTGTTGGCGTTCTACAAGACATACCGTTGAGCCTAGAGTTGCCAAATTTGGTACAAACGTACTATGAAGGGTGGAAAAGTACACTTCAGTGAGTTTTTTAAAACTTTAATTAATTAAAACTTAAAAAAGAATTTTGGGGGCTTCAACGATAATAGCCAAATTCTACACTGTCTTAAACTTAAAAAAATATAATTCAAATGATAACAGTCTATTTGTCGTGTAATTTTTTCTTAAATTTGACAATTTTTAAAAGATATTTTTATGTATAATTTACAACAATACTGGATTGAAAGTGGAACCAATTTCACTCATTCACCAAATCTTTAATTTAATATTTATCTTAATGTTTAATTTAATGTTTCTCTTGTGTTAAAAACCGTGATATAAAAATTTATTTTGAACATTATAATATAAAAGCTTCTTTTGTTTTCATGAAATGATGAATTTTAGTTGCTATTCCAGTTTTTTTAAAGACTATTTATGTTAATTCTTTGCTACTTGAAATAAATTTAGTTTTTAATAGATTTACTATATTATTTCGATAAATTTACTTTTATCTATGATCTAAAATTCGTTTTTTCAATTAGGGCAGATAATCCTCAATGGAAACCATACCATCTATTTATTTGTAACAATTAGGTAAAACATTCAAGTTATAGTCAGATAAATAAAGTGTAATAAATGTAATTTAAATCTGAATTATGCATGATCAAAATAAAAATTATTTTTCATTGCATTCAATGTTATAAAAGAGTCATTCTGGATAAGACTTTTTTAACAATTGAATGTAAAAATCAAAGTCATTAATTTTATTAGATGCAAGACATATTGCCTTGAAATTTAGTTCAAATTAACTTGCGAAAAATTAAATAAGTTCATGTTTTTAAAATTGTTTGGCATAAATAATATATAATTAATAAAATGGTCGAATCAGCTGACAGTAGAAGGCAGCTAGTATTTAATACAACAAAAGAAATTTAAAAATACGGAAATAATTTGAGCTCACCTCCTTAAAATTAATTTATCTCCTTAGAAAAGAATGAAAATCTCCAAGTATTTCTTTATGCGCCCACTCTCTGATGAAACAAAGACAGAAATGCAATGCAACATTTCCTTCGTATTATTTGCCACTAAAGAAACACCAAAGGACCACTCGTCCTACAAGGATGAGACCCCTTTATACTTCCTACAATATAGTAAACAAGATAAAAGACCTCCCAACCCTGAAACACAAAACTCTTAAGAAAAAGCGCGATTCCTTTTTTCCTTTGAGCTTTTTATAATCAAATTACGTGAATTTTTTGCAGTGATTCTGAAGGAAGGCCAATTCCCTCGTCCATCCCCTGACAGCATGTACACTTTCAGCAAGTTTGATTTTTCTTGATATTAGCTTGTCATGACAAATTTGACGCGACAACTTTACAACGAACTTCCTGCATACTAACAAAGCGTAATCGATCACCCTCCTTGCAATTCAAGCTTGCTGTGAGGATGTCATGACGAACTTCACACAATGATTGCAAAACAAGTTTGCTACAAAGATAATAGCACACTTAGAGACAATCTTTGCCTCTTTTAAAAAACATCCGATTTTTAATAGCATTTCCTAGACCGTCCTTCTTTTTCATTAATTCAATAAATCAATGATAATTTGTGAAAAAATTAATTTTTTGTATAAAAAAATTATTGAAACATTTTCCATCTTTTCACTAAATATAGAACTCGCACTTTAAAGAAAACCATATAGCCTTTTTCTTAACGTTCAAAAATTTTAGCGTTTATAAACAAAATTAAACCTAAAAAACAGTCAATGTTTGTTGAAAAATAATAACTTATATTTTGTCTCATTTTAAAAGTAATTACCTTTGAACCCTAATTTCATAATTTATTCTGCTAGCAAAACGTAGTTATTAGACAAAATCGCTCTCTCTTTGACTTCAAATGATATTCTCTACTCAAAATTTAAAAAATTAATGAAATCCAAACAACAGTTTAAAATAAATCGTTCTATTACGGCAAACGATCTATGAGCTCAATCTATCTTCTTCTCTCAGAGTTTAGCTGGCCGAGTGGTGTGGGCGTCAGGTTAGGAAGCGGTAGGTCGCGAGCCCTAATCCGAGGTTGTGTTCGTACTCTGTTTCTGCTATAGTTTGCAATGAGTTTGACGCGGCAAGCTTGTGACAAATTTGACGCGTGGTGAATATCTCGTTTGCGTCAACTTCTTTCAAGCTTCCACTTTTGTCGTGTGAAATCTGTTACAAGTTTGTAGATTTGCAGAGCAAGATTGCTGCAACTTTGCTACAAACTAAAATTGCTATTTGGGTCTATTTTACGACTGTAAAATGAGAAGCAAAAGCATGTTTTTTGCCATCTCTAGGCAAGAACCACACAAATGGTCAAAGAAGGACCCTTTTTTTCTGCGGCACCAGCAAACTCAAAGTTCCAAGAAAAGCCGCTGGCTCTTTCTCTCTCTGTTAAGAGGGTCACAACGAGACAAGTTGGCAACTTGATCAGTGAACAAAACCACTAGCCACTCCCGTAATGTTTAGTGAACCACTGAAGACTTATTTTCAAACTATTTTTTATTTGCACAGCAGATCTTTCCAGTCTAACTCTTAAACTAAATTTTTTCAATGGTCATTTTTGCGCCCCCGTTCAGCCTGCGCCATTGGCGGGGGCCAATCTCTCCACCCCCTCGGTACGGTCCTGGTCGTTTGACAGAATGCTGCAAAAGAGCTACACGATTTAATCGTATTAAATAATTTATTTTTCCCTAACCAAAGAGGACACTTACCACTCAACTCTTGACAGTTTTCCGACGATTTTTAAATACGTTTGTTTTGTAGATCACGTTTCAAATCGTTTCATATGAATCTTTCAGTTTTCACCACAATGTACATTAGATGTGACTTTGTGATTTACTTTTTCTGGTATATGATTTGCTTCCGATTTTTATTCTTTTACATACCTCTAAAGGATTTTAAAAATAATTGCTTTAAAGTAAAAAAGAAGCTACAAAAAAGCGAATCAACCTTGAAAAAGAGAAGGATGGAAAATGTTTGGGTAAAAGCTTCTCTTTACCATAGGAATAAACTATTTGTGTTTACAAATCTAGAAATGTCATCAAAGACAGAATCTGTCCGAATAAATGATAAGAGAAAAAATATAGATTAAAATCCTCATCTATGCCTTTTAGCAGCACATTTGAGGGAAATATTATTTTCGTTGAAGAACTTTTGTTTTGTTTTAATGCCTAGAAAAAAAATATGTTGCAAAATTTGTTCTGAAAGGATAAGTATGAGTTATAAGAGAGTGGGTGGACTTTATTCATTAGTTTCAATCACTTTCAGTTCCCACAAAAGGTACGTTACAACAAGAAACTCTTAAATTGTTTGGCCAAAAGAAAAACATTACGGAAATAAATAGCTATCTGTACGGTCTGCTAATTAATTATGCAAATAACCAACTCGATGTCTATAAACAACATCTTTATTAACAAGAAAGCGACGTCGGTATCTGAAACAAAACAAGGAAAAATTCGAAACTTGAAACTGAATTATTTCACAACTGCGCATTTATTTTTAGTCACGTTCAACTCGATGTCGTCAGTTCACGTCTCTGTCTGAAGTCTTGACCGCAGCGCCACAGGTCTCCCCTACGCAGTCTGTAAGACGATTAAATGGAAAAGCTCACTCCAAAAGGCTGGATCTCTGCAAGGTGAAATGCAGGTTTCAGTCTGTCGATGCTAACTGTCTGCTGACGAGATTCCACTTGAATGGTAAAATGCTTTGAAGTTCTAGGAACAACAAGATAAGGTCCACTATAGGGAGGAACCAAAGACTTAGTAAGCCTATCCTGTCGAAGAAAAACATGAGAACAATTATTAAGTTCTTTATGCATAAAAACTTTCCTTCTGCAATGTTGCGACATCGGAATCGGACTTAAAGACGACATCCGATGTTGCAAAGATGCAAGGAAATCATTAGTTGATAAGGTTTTATTGACACTAAAAAATTCTCCAGGCAAAATTATGGGAGTGCCATACACTATCTCCGCAACCGAACAGTTTAACGGTTCTTTCACAGATGCACGGATCCCTAATAAGATAGAAGGCAATACCAAGGTCCATCTTTCATTTGCATGAGCCGAATCGCAGACTTTAACTGCCGGTGAAGTCGTTCCACTGAACCATTTGCCTGGGGATGGTAAGGGGTTGCATGTACCACCTTCACACCAAGTAATCGAGCAAATTCAAGAAATAATCGGCTCTCGAACTGTCTATCTTGATCAGAGGTAAGTCTCTCAGGAACTCCAAATCTAGCTATCCAGTTGGCATAGAACTTGAATGCAACAGTCTCAGCTTTCATATCCTTAAGAGGAATGGCTTCAGGCCAACGTGAAAATCTGTCCACACACGTGAGAGCATACCCTATTAGCACAGAAAACCGCCAATATTTTAAGAATAATATTATGGAATCTTCGTCTTGTTATTCTACAGAATTCGGCTCAAATAATAATGTGTTTGGCGGAGAAATCTGTGAATGGTTGAAGTTCTTTCGGTAACCCCTAAACCCTAGGGGAGTCACAAGACACGACACGCCTTTATTTCTTCCAAGGAAGACACAATGTGACTCATTAAGACAACTCACAGACTCCTGCTTAACACACGTTTACCCAGGTCTCTAGAACTTCCATAGAGAGGAAAGTCGCGGCTTTGCCCCTCACCATATTATCTTATCTTGTCTTATACAAGCGGTGGTTGTAAGTCAAGAGCACGGCTCGAAACGCTTTCATTCGTTTGATGCTTAGAATCATTCGCTTCATGAAAAATGCGAATTTGATTCTAACATTAAAATGAGGAGTTCGTTTATAGAAGATACAAAATAATTTATTGAAATGAAATGAAAACTGAATAACTATTTATGATTGCAAAGAATATGAAAAAATAAACAGAATCTACATTTTATAGCTTTTGGCAATTAAAGAAAACAAAGCGATTTAATTATCTGTCGAAACAATGAACCGTTTTAATTTTACTGCAATGAAATGTATTGTTAAAAATGCTACATAAAAAAATTCCAAAAAAAATTGTCAAAATTAAGGAAATATAATGTTCGACAATTAAACTAGTATCACTGAAAAGAAAATTTTTATAATTTTAAGACTGCATAAAAAATCTTTTTCTACAATAATATTTTCGGAAGTTATCATAGAAAAACTCCGAAATTGTGCTAGATTTCGGCTTAGTTGAAATAATTTATTTATCGGAGAAAAAACTTTACAAACGTTTTTATTTTATTTATCCTCTTTCTTTATAAAACTATGTTTTATAAAGGTATATATTAAGCTTGATTCACCGAAATAAGTGTAACCGAACGAATTATCGATTATTAAACTGTAGTTTAAAAATAACAGATATCACCAAGGCGCACAGATTCAACAAAATTACAGATACATTTAAAATGTTCATCTTCGAATTAACAGAAGGTTACACAGAACTTATATTTTAACCTGTGGCTTAGCGGGGAGGGGGAGGGAGCGCTAGGACCGTAACTTAGGTTGCCTGGGTACAGGAACATAAGGTAAGCCTGCATTGTGATGTATCCTGATGACAAATGTTTATACAAAGTTCTTAATATAGGGAAACAAAAATGTCAATTGATGTCATCTTCTTCAGATCATTAACCCTCTGAGTGTTTCACACGTATTTCTACGTTGACCTTGGACTACCCCAAAAGCGTAAAACACGCATTTCAACGTGTGGTCAAAAACACCCCGAAATCGGTTTGC
>BGPR01002010.1:0-24689 GCA_013235015.1 Araneus ventricosus
TTTCGCTGCAAATTCTTCTACTATTAACGTATATGGACAGAAAACATTATCCTTGAATTTCAATTTAAGAAGAGACTTTTTATGGACTTTTCTGATTGCCGACGTAAGTATACCTATTCTTGGAGCGGATTTCCTCCATTATTTTGAATTGGTACCAGATCTCCGCAACAAATGCCTTAGAGATACAAAAACAAAATTACAATCAGTAGGCCATTTAAAGTATGCTGATCACCATTCGGTTCAGATTTCTATTTCTAAAGATACGATTTATCATAAACTGTTAAAAGAATTTCCTTCTATTACAAAATTGCCTAATCCAAATCAACCGGTAAAACATACTACTGTTCACCATATTGTAACAAAAGGTCCTCCTGTGGTGGCAAAACCTCGAAGGCTAGCTCCAGATCGCCTTAAAATAGCGAAATCAGAATTTCAAAATATGATGCATCTAGGACATTTACGACCTTCGAAAAGCAATTATGCTTCCCCACTCCACATGGTTCCCAAGAAAGGTACTTTAGATTGGAGGCCTGTTGGGGATTATAGAGCTTTAAATTCTCAAACAATAAAAGATAAATACCCCATTCCTTGTATCGCTGATTTTACCGCCGAATTACATGGTTCAAAACTTTTCAGTCGAATCGATCTAATAAAAGCCTATCATCAAATTCCCATTCACCCAGAAGATATCCACAAAACGGCAATATGTACTCCTTTTGGTTTATTCGAAAGTACAAGAATGCAATTCGGACTGTGTAACGCATCTGCGACTTTTCAACGTTTTATAGATGAAGTTACTCGTGGTTTACCAGGAGTTTACTCTTTTGTCGATGACATTCTGATAGCATCTAAAAATCATGAGGATCATTACCAACATTTAAAAACCTTATTTTCAAGATTAGATGAATACGGCCTATGCATAAATGTTTCGAAATGCATATTTGGTACATCGACAATAGACTTTTTAGGTTTCAATCTGTCAGAAAATGGTATTAAGCCTCTACCTGATAAAGTCAAATGCATACTAGATTTTCCTAAACCGGACACTTTAACGCAGCTGCGTAGGTTTCTGGGCATGTTTAACTTTTATAGATGTTTCATACCTAAAGCTGCACATATACTTGCTCCCATAGTACAGTTTTTGGAAGGGCATACTAACAAAAAGAAATCTCGTTCCAGTGTTCGCAAATCATTCGAACAACTCAAATGGAATGAAAACGCAGAACAAGCTTTTCTTGCCGCTAAAAATGCGATTGCCGAAGCCACTCTTTTGAGACATCCTATTCCAGGAGCTCAATTGAGCCTATGGGTGGACGCCTCAGATGTTGCTATAGGAGGCACTTTATCTCAATTATCGCAAGGGAAATGGGAACCGATAGCCTTTTTCTCCATGAAACTGAACAAAAGTCAGCAGAAATGGTCAACTTATGACAGAGAACTATTCTCGATTTATTCGGCAATAAAAAAATTTAAACACATGTTAGAAGGCAGGGAATTCCAAATTTATACTGATCAAAAACCATTAATTTATGCCTTCAAGCAAAATCCAGATAAATGTTCACCTAGGCAATTACGTCATCTCGATTTCATATCCCAATACTCCACCGACATTCGGCATGTGCAAGGTTCTCAGAACATAGTTGCTGATGCACTTTCTAGAATCGAAGTTGATTCTATTACTAAATCTCCAATTTTAAATTTTAAAGAATTTGCAAGAGCACAGAAGGATGATTCAGATATTCAAAAATTCCTCCACAATGATGCATCCTCTCTACAATTAGAACTCAAACCCTGCCAGACTTCCAACTGCAATTTGCTTTGCGATACCTCAACTGGAGTTCCACGTCCTTTTGTTCCTACTTCCTTTCGAAAACTCATATTTGATCATCTACATAATCTTGCGCATCCTGGGATAGCAGCTTCAACCAAACTTATTAGTGCTAGATACGTATGGCCAGGTATGAAATACCAAATAAAACAATGGGTCCGGTGTTGTGAATCATGTCAGAGATCGAAAATCCAGAGGCACACTAAAATGCCTCTAGGCACATTCTCTCTTCCCGATGCCCGATTCACACACATCCACATCGATATTGTAGGTCCCTTGCCACCCTCTGAAGGTCAAATTTATCTTCTCACGATAATTGACCGTTTCTCCAGATGGCCAGAAGCAATACCTATCCCAGATATGCGAGCAAAAACTATATGCCGTGCAATTTTCAATACATGGATCTCTCGCTTTGGATGCCCATCTGTAGTAACTTCTGATCAAGGATCTCAGTTGCGTTCATCAATGTTTGTTGAATTTACTCGCATGCTGGGAACTCAAAAGATCAAAACAACTCCGTACCATCCGATTTCAAACGGAATTGTCGAACGTTTTCATCGACATTTAAAATCGGCAATTAAAGCTCATGAAAATGAGAAATGGTCAGAGTTAATCCCAATAATCCTTCTAGGCATCCGAACAGCCGTGAAAGAAGATTTGCAATCTTCTTGTTCAGAACTTGTGTACGGTACAACCCTACGTCTTCCTTGTGACATGATCGATGTATCCGACATTCCTCCTTGTGATATTGAATTCATAACTGATCTTCGTCATAGAATGCAACAGCTAAATCCTGTTGCAACATCCGCTCACTGCACCGATCGATTCTACATCCATCCTTCACTGAAATCTTCATCTCATATCTTCTTAAGAGTAGATAGTGTGCAGCCGCCATTACGTCAACCTTATACTGGTCCTCATAAAGTGTTGTGCAGAACAGATAAAACAATCACCGTTGACATTAATGGTCGAAAAACTACAGTTTCCCTGGACCGTGTCAAACCGGCACATCTTCTCCCGGAAACTGTGTTATCTCCACCTCCAGTGATCAAAAACTTAAAAAGTACTGATGTTCATACATCCAAAAACGACGAACCTCCAACATATGTCACAAGATCAGGAAGACGTGTACATTTCCCAAAAAAACTGACTACTTACATAACTTAATTTTTTTTCTCTCTTGTCTTTTCATTTTCATTTACGGTTGTGTATTTTTAAAGCATATGTTGTATTTTTGTGTCGTTCCATTGTATTATCCTCTGTCACTGGGGGGATACTCTGTAGTATCTGGCAACAGATCGGAAATCTATTTTATATACCGATTGACTTTAGAGTATCTGGCAACAGTTTTGTAGAGAAGTAGAACGAAGTGAGCGGCGAATAAAGATGGATGTTTACCTTCTAATCATGGAATTATTTTATTAATGATATTACACGCTCAAAAACACTACAATTCTTATATAAAGGATGTATAGAGCATGCTCGCTCTCCTCCCATTTAGCTGTGTTCAATAAACCTTTCTGTTGTTCTAACTACGGCCTGGTCTCTGCTTCTAGAACCAGACACATAATACAACATAATTCAAGCTTAGATTTTTAACATTGATAATGTTAATAGGTTGGATACTATCTCTAAATTGCGTCTTGAAGAACCTAGACCAACTAAACTAGGCAGAGAGTCATTCCTTAGGGAGAAGTGCTCTCTAAGAAATTAAAATTTTAATTAGATTTTTAACTAAAAGTTAATCGCGAAATTTTAATTTAGATTTTAAATTAATCAAATTCTTTTCCTAAAACATTTCGGAGCATATAATTGTACAAAATCACTTTTACATCACTTAAAATTAAAAAAATTAGCTTTTCGGAGATACCAGTTTTATTTTGTTGAATTTTTCTTTATCCAAATAAGATAAATCTTCAGAAGTATTTTAAGTAGGTTTTTATAGTAATATTTTTTGTGCACATTATTGTTGCTACGTAATTAATAGAAATTAAAAAAAAGAATAATGTCCAAAAGAACAAATTAAACCTAAAACATTTTAATGCCACTATACTCTAGACAAGAGGTTCGAACCTACTTTTATTTCTTTCTGAGAAATTGTGAGCACTGGCCACACACTTCCTTTATTTTTCTGCATTTTAATCTATTTGAACTAAATTTCAATACTTGGCCATTAATGTTTGTGGCAGGCAATTATGCCACGGTTAATAGCGCAAGAGCCCTTATTTGGCTAATCTGCGCCAAGCATTTAGATAAAATATGCACGCTGCTATATTGTTTGTTGCATGATAATATATTAGTCTTCTGTGTCTCTAGTATAGACGAAATTCTTTAAAAATTTATATATTTGATTTCTTTAATCGAATTTTTATTGAAATTTTTTTTTCTTTATTTTAGAGACACTATTTGGTATTACCATAGATGCATTAGGAAATAAAGATTTGAAAAGCCCAGAGTCATTTTCAAGGTAAGTTGTATTACTCATGAACTACTATATATCGATCTTATCAATGACATACGAAAAAAATTTAAAAATAAAATTTAATTCAAAAAATTAATCTCCAATTTTATAAATATATAGAGTAAAATGAAAATTGCAGATTTTTTACTTCCCTTTTTTGGTGGTTATAACTGAAAATATTGAAGCAGGATTTTTTTTATTTCCAGGAATAAATTTAATAACACAAATAGGTTAAAAATTTAAATTTTCTGAATTGCTTTTGATAGATAGTTTTCAAGAACATTCAATTTTGTCGCTTGGAATTTTCATAATCTTTGAAACGATTGGAAACATATTATTACTGTATTTATTCTATAAATCATAATTTTATATTAAATTTAATATATTTAATAACTACGGCCTGAAAAATCTTTACTTTATTGCTTAAACCTTATAGGACAACCTTATATATGTAACTTAATCTTTATGAAACTGTGTTTATTAGTGCTTTCATTGTGAAATATTTTTTGTATGGAAGTAATTAGAAAAGATATACGATGATAGATTTTTTTTTATTTTTTCTCGATTTCTTTGTTTTCGGTGTTATAGATGAGAAATGAAAGCTGGTTGGAATATTTTAAGTTTTTCAATAAATGCTAGACAAAAAAAATGCAAATATTTGAAATACGACTTTTGCATTTTAAAAATTTAGAGAAAATATTTTTTTTATTTCTGCCATTCTTCGTTGAAATTCGATTTACCGGACAGATTGGAATTTACACTTTATCTGGATTAAATATTTTATTTTCTTTTATGGCATTCGTCGAGAGCGGCAACTATCTACATTCTGCATTCAGAATATTTTTGACCGGATCATTCTAATTGGTTTTAATTAGTTGTTCGGAGTGCCCTTCATTTATATGGGTCACCTGAAAAGAAAGTTGCGTTCGCAAGTAATGCTGCAGCTGCGTGGCAATCTCAAGAGCGTGCGCAGATTAGGTCGAACTATCTGCAAGACAGAGACATCTTTATTAGGAAAGGCAGCAACGCATATTTTTCGTAGTATATTGTGATAGTGTTTACGAAAATCTGCACACCTGCCCATCTATAAATATGTCCAGTAATACGGTTTTTGAATGCACGGAATGTGTCGACAACTGCCATTCATCGACAAATTTGTGATGAGTACGGTGAGCAGATCACGAGTGCATCAATGGTCGGAGATGGGTGCGATAGTTCAACAAAAGGCGTAAGATCTTTTATGATGAGGAACGCAGTGGGAGTCAGACTGTCATGACAGACTATTTAATATAAGCTGTGGAAGAAAAGGTGAAGGTGAATCGACGATTCTCTGTGACAACTCTATCTGAGCAAGTACTACAAATTTTTAGGTCGCTGTATTTTGATAAACACTCTATGATCGATTTTTTTCATGGATGAAGAAAGTGTGAACAATTTAATATAAATCTATTTAATAAATTTTCTATCTATTTTTTTAGGGCATCAAAGATTTATATGTCGAAAATAATTTCTCCATGGCACTGGATAGACATCATATTTCGGAATACGAAAGTGGGCAAAGAATTCCATTATAATTGTGATGAACTTCAAAAACTTACGAGAAATGTAAGATATTGGTTTAATTTTATTTTTTCTTATAAAAATGGTTAACGCCATAAAATATCATGTCATTGTGTCAAAATACCTTCTCAGCTTCCGCGAACTTTTCCATCAAACTATGAAGGTTTTCGTCTGTGTCCCTATGTATAGTATTTTTCCTTTAACAATGAATCATTTCACCTTTTAAAATGAATACTTTCTTACACTTGAAGCATTTTATACTGATTTTTAGTAAAGCTTGAATATGATTCTGTAAAAGATGTGCAGTTTGTCAGATATATACCATAAAAAATGAAGGTAGAGATAAATGATACACAGAACAAAATATATGGATACTGATGAATAGAGGAGAGATTTTCGATTAGAAGAAATCTTTCAATATAGGGTCAATTCTTAAAGAACTGCAGTTATAAGTAATTGGCTGACTTTCTCCTTATGATCGAATACCAGAAGTGAAATATGATTTCTCGGTCTCGGCTTCTTAAATGTTTATTTGTAGCTATTATAAATTGTATTTAAATGGTGAAAAGCAAAAAGGAAAATTAAAGTTATAGAAAGAGATGAACTTCTAAACATTGCTGTAAATGGGGAAGTCTGAAATTCATCGAAATCTAGAGTTCGAATCTTTTTGATGATTACTAGACCTTCTCCTTACAAAATTGTTCTAAAGGAAGGTAAAAAATACATCCTCTCCATGCCCTTGTATTTATCAATTTTAAAGTTTCGTTTTGTTATAGGGACATTAACGATTGAGAGTCACTGACTTACGGCGTTCTTTCAGAAAGCATTCGTAACGTAAAAACTTACTTGTTCCTCATCATGATTTTATGTTCTGCTTTCTATAATTATCTTGAGAATGTATGTGCTTTAATAAGCAAAGTACCTTATGTTTTTCGAATAAAATCAGTGATATAACCACAAATTAAGCAGTGCCCGAATACTCTGATCAGGGTAGTATCGTTGATTGGGTTGAGGGACAGAATTTAGCAGATGACAGGAAGGACCAAGGATAACCTCATAATACATTTTTTTAACATTCAAAATAATAGTTATCTTATGTGGGTACCGAAATCTTGAGATAATAAAACATGAACAGTGAAACAATTCATATTTTACAGTCTTTATCGCATATTTATTTTTGATCATGCATTAACACAATGCATACTGTAGTCCAAACCTTGAATATAATTAAAATGTTACAGAGGAATTTTTTAAAATTTATGTTAATTTCAAGTTATACAAAAATTAAGTAACTTCAGTGTAAAATCATGACACGGGTAAGTAATACAGACAATATCTAGGGTTTTCGCAATCAAGACAAACCCTTTCCTGCCGCCAATTGCTAATGGACTATTACTTTTCTTAAGGCCGAGTTGGAGGTGTTCAAAAAATCGCAAAGTGGTCAGCACGTTGAAATTAAGTGATTAACATTTTTTCGTGCTTCTAAAATGTATTTTTAAAATATTCACTATAATGTTATATTATATAATATTATTCAGTATATTACAATATTATTCAATATGGTATAATATTATACAATTTTATATGACATTATTCAATATTATGAAGAAAACATTGTAAAGTATTGAAAAAGTCTTAAGTTTTACACTGTTTCAATATTGGGAAAAATATTGTACAATATTACTTTCTCGAATTTTATGATATAAGACAATATCTTGTGCTACGTGGGTATGTCAAATTAAATATTTTGTAAATATATAAAAAATTACAAATTAACCATAAGCTAATTTCAGTATACTTAGAAAGATGTACTTTACTTGTATAAAACATTTCAAACATGTATCTTTAGCAGATTTTGAGAAAAGGCACATCGAAGTGGCCAATTTAACACTTTTTGTTTTGACACAAAAAAAAAACTGTAAAAAGTGAATTCCTGAATTTTTTTTAAAAAATCATTTCAATATAATTAGAAAGATGTACTTGTATAAAAAATTTCAAACATGAATCTATACCATATTTTGAGAAGAGGTAAATCGAAGTGGCCAATTTAATATTTTCGGACTTAGGGTTCCAACTCCCCTTAAGTTAAAATGCCTATCATAAGTATTTTCGATGGTAAGGATTAGACAAAGATCACGGTTTACGGACCTTAAAAAAATTTTTAAGGAGATATCTTAAAAATTTTTTTCTCATTTGTTTCTCATAAAAAAAATTAAATAAAACAAGTAGCGCCGGAACAGCGTTCCTCCGCTTTCCGGTTCCACTGCAACTTTAAATAAAATCTACTCTTTGTATACCACTAGATGATCGAAGAAAAGAAGAAGCGATACCTGAGAGGCGAGAAAGAAACACAAGTAAGAAAGCACAAGGCACTGATGGAGTTGCTACTGGATGGCCAAGAGCTTAGTGAAGAAGAAATCGAAGAAGAAATGAACACATTTGCTTTAGCGGTAGGCTACTTATTTCAATGTTTTAATGAACAGAATTTCTTTTTAATTTTGTAAAAACGTAGCATTCTATCATTGCTTTTGGGAGAATTCGTATTTCCGTCAGTCCACCCTAAGTGATCGTAAATTGTCATTCTCTGTTTTACTATATAACCCTCTCAAGAAATTAGTACTGTTATTAATGTTGGTGGATCTAATGGAATTTGATTTAGCATATCTGTTTAAGGCCATGAATTAATTTTTCGTGATAAAGAGAAATTGCGGTATCTTCTGTTAGTCAAAGCTATCTGAGATAGAATCTGAGATTTAAGTTCTACTTACTTCTAAAATATAAGGGATAGATTTCCATCCTAGACGAATTTCAGGTTAAAATGGGCCACATTTTTCTTTCCCATGGAATGAAACTTGGGAAAACTCCATCAGCCAGCCAGACCGTAACAAGCAATCCGTTGTTAACGTACTCATCGATTCTGCCAGTTTTTGAATAATGCTGGTTAAAAGCACAGCCAGATGATAGAACGTATAACATTCTTTAGTCACTTCATGCTCCTCTGTCATGCAAGGAATTAGTCCAAAGTGCTACTGGTGGATTTATTGATTATGACCCTACCAGACAAAAAAGCTATACTATGGATGAGCTGATTCACAAAATAACTTTAAATCACAAATGAAAAAAAGAACTTTTTATTATTCAGTATTAAACACTAAATAAAAAAACTATTGTATGTGGAAATTGCGTTTCTGTTCACATATTAGCTTATATAAATTAAATAATTAATATATATATATATATATAATAGTAGCATAAATGTAAAAGTAACATAATCAATATAAACATTCATAGTACACAAAATGTAGAGAAGCAAAGAAAAAATCTATCGAAAGAAAATGCCGAGAGATCTAATAGGGAGTAAATAAACAAAAGTAAAAAATAATACAATATAAATCAAAAACGCAACGAATGCACAATAATGCTGCAATTCAATAAGATTTGTAATCAAATTGCAAATATCAATGTCATGAAAAACAATCAAAGAAAAATATGAATGTTAACATTAAATTGATAGACAAGAATGTACTGGTAATATTTGGTCTTTTATTCGAATTCTTGGTCTATCATAACTCTCAGAGTGAAAGCAGTATTCTTAGCTTTAATTAGCTAAAGCTGTTCGCATGAAGCGCTGTGATTTTTCTAATGTTTTACCGGTTCGTATAGAATTCACTTTCCCTGATGGAGCATCTATACGCTTTTATGATAAACTACATTCTTGTCTATCCATTTAATTTTGACATTCATATTTTTCATTGATTGTTTTTCATGACATTGGTATATATATATATATATATATATATGAAGTATAATAGAATGAAAATAATTAATAATAAGATAATAATTATAATAATACATTAGTTAAATAAAATAATTATTAATAATTAATAATAAATTTCTCTCTCTCTCTCTCTCTTTTTGTTGCTTTTGTGGCTTCAATAGATGGCGCTTTACTCTTAATATTTCTTTCTACCTCCTTGTTTTTTTGCACTCGCTATTTTGGCGGTATTCTTCACATAAAGAGGTAAGACTAAAGAACTTTCTTCTCTTTATTCGAGTTATTTTAATTTTTGAAGATGTTCTTTTTTTCCCTTCTATTCTACTTTAGGACTTTTTGGGTCAATTGGGTGTTAATTTTTCGCGATGTCAAACACCTAAAGTTAAAAAGTCCCGTTTTGAATATCTGCTTTGTGTTTGACCCCTGAAAAAGTACATAAAGCAGACATCCTCCACTTTTTTAGTCTTCACTCTGCTAAATATATGTATATGTGAAATAATTTAGACATTTTAGTTCTTTATTGGAAATAAAAAATTGATGACGTCTTACTCTTGTAGAATATTGCTATAATATAAAAATAGATTAAATTTTTAAATATTAATACAGTCTAACACCTCTAGGTTTTTAAAAGTCATTCTATTTTCAAAATTTTATGCATTATTAATTTCCATTTCTGTGACGGATGTTAATTTAATCCGATAATGTCTGGAATTTTTCTGAAAGCATGAAATTTTATCGTAGTCTCCTATGGGTTTTGTAAAGTTATTCTGTTTCAAAATTATATTTATTATTACTTCATTCTTAACCTTGTTTCAGATTTGCACGTTATGTTCTTATTTAAAAACTGTATGTTACTTTCAAATGCAATTCAAAATAACATGTTTTAAAAATTCACCCATCATGAATTCAAATTTAGTAAAATGCGGTAAAGGGTAGATAAATGACTTTTTCCTTAGTTTATATAATTTTATTCATTTTTTCATTTTTATGTCGTTTGACATACAAATAGGGTCACATAAATACTACAGCTACTGTCAGATGGGCTCTGTATCTGATAGGACTCTACCCAGATGTGCAGGCTAAAGTGCACGAAGAAATTGATTATGTATTTGGGGAAGACTCGCAAAGACCTGTAACAGATGAGGATCTCAATCATCTCCAGTATCTCGATTGCGTTTTAAAGGTAAGAATTCTATATGAAATGTAAATTTTTGATCCAAAATTATGGTAAAAGCTTTCAAATCAAAATGTTAGAGACAAAATCGTAAGTTACTGGTGACGTATTTTATTAATACTAAAATAAAAAAAGAGATCAGAACCTCCAGGTCGAAACATTATAGCATGATAATGCTTTAGATTTGATTCATCTGTCTTTATCATATCTACCCTATTAGATCAAGATATTTTGCGATATCTCCACAATGTTGCTGTAATATTCTGAATGTCGCACAACATCGTTGAGATATTTTAATTATACAAAAAAGAAAATTCAGAAGAACCAGAAGAAGTGAACAATAGTAATAACAATATACCTTTTGCGCGCAACGCAGCACCCAGTGATTGCATTCACAATATTGCCTATGATCAACTAACCTATTAAGATACAATCAAACAACAAAAAACATGCTTCAATAAAAATTATAACACATTAAGATTAAACAAATAAAATGGAAAAAAATGACAAAGAACTCGATTGGTGAACTTTTTCAAAGTGCCACTCGCCATCGGAGTTCTAAATTGGATAAATTTTCTGTCAAGGGAATGACTTAATAGTCAAATAATATTCCCTCTGTAACCTGAATTTTAATTAATTTTTATTGAAGAATCATTTTTGTTGTTTGATGGTATCTTAATTGGTTTATTGATCATAAACAATAACGTTAATGCAATCACTGGACGCTGCTGCGTTGTGCGCAAAAGGTATATTGTTCGTACTTTTGTTTACTTCTTCTGGTTCTTCTGTATTTTCTTTTTTGTTTAATTAAAATATCTTTGTTTTGTATTTTATTGGAAGTTGCTACATTTTTGCGCCATTCTGTTTAACGCAAAGTTTAATTTTTAATATCTCTTTTTAAATTATTTCACTTCAACAACATCGTTAAGACATTGTCTGAATATTGTACAGCATCTTGTGCTAACAGAGTACTAGCCGCCTTTGCCGAGCAGCTAGTTCGCAGGAATTATTGCTTGTGAAAGCTTTCAATAAAATTCTTTATGTGTACCTTGGTTTTAATGGTTGCTCTAAAAAGTAATTTTAACTTTGAAATTTAGTTAGGCGTGCAACTCGTTCTATTTTAGAACTCTTACACCTGTTCTATTTATTCTGATACTCACGTGCCAATCCTCTCTATCTGACATGCAGCCTAAAATTTGAGCTTTAATGTGAAATCGGAAATAATTAAATTTCGACACTAATGCTATAAGTTGCGTGCTGAATCGAAATATTCTCATCAAATATAAAAAGTCAATAAGTGAAATCTCTGTGCATCGTAATATTTTGTGTAATACCGGATATATTTCTTAGTTTTTGAAATGAATTTTATTTGAAAATAAAAAAAATGAGTTCACTGCAATAAGAAAGCAGAATTTCAAGCTTAAAGAGGGACAATTACTTCGCAGCAATAATTCTTACTAATCTATAAACAATCCCCCGGGGAAACCACGAGTACGTGGATGAGAAGCCACCAGATAAGTAAGCATTTCTTGCTTCTCCTGGATGTATAGTAATGGCGGGGGTTGTGTTACCTCCCTCTAGAGATAATACTTCCTCCTGCGGGAGTGGTCGAGCCGTGGCCGGTGATGGCTAGGACTCCGGTCTCAGTATTCGAGTTATTGCAGCGGCTATCGTTCAGGTCCTGGATGTCTTGGCAGGACTGAGGCAACATGGTTTATGGTTACGGTTATCGCATTCATAGATACAAATCTACACACAGCAGTAACACCAGCCTTTCACCTCCGGCTGTTGGAGCCTGTACCGGTTTAATAGACGGGGCTGGATTATTGATTGATTGATTTTTTTATGGCATAAAGGCCAACATTGACCAAGCTGTGCCATGTACCTCGGATTTTGAGATTGCATTTGCTGTTCTTCAGCCTGAAAGGAACAAAAGAGAGAAAAAGCAAAATCCTATAGGCGACAAAAGAATGTCCTTGATAGCACATAGGAAAAACTGTATGAAGGAGTCCATGTTAACGGAGGGGAGAGAATCCATGTAGATGTCGTGGTCAACCATGTGACGGATTTGGTTTGAAATTGAATGCACATCTATAATTTTTATGATAAAACTATATGTTATATAATTTAATCCTTCTAGCACTTTGCATTTTTGAGTTTTTGTGTTCACATGCACATACATGGGCGTACAGATTTCTTCTTCAAGGATTTCTTCCAAATATGGCAGAAATCTGCGATTTTGGTTTAGTGCTGCATACTAAATTCCATCCGTCAAGCTCATTTCATTTTAGTGCAGATGTAAATCCAGAAATGCATTACATTCTAGGAGAGGTCTAAGACATGAAGATTCATAAATATGTCGAAGTACAATTTTTGAAGATTGATATAGTTTCTTCTTGAATACTTCACACGAGAATGTGCAGTCACGGATGTGGGGCGGCGTGCTGTTGTGCGAAACCTACGTAAACGCGGCGGAAAAAAGTGCCCAACGTGCGATTAGGACTGCGTGGAAATTGCGTGAATTTTGAAAATAATTTTCGCAGTAATTAAAAACAAAGCGAGAATGATACTGGAGTTTTTTTATGGCAAATATATTACTCCTCATGAATTTTTGCCCGAAACCAAACATTGAAAAAGGAACTTTATTTGGAAATTCGCCTCATTTTCGGAAATGTTATAAGGAGAAAATCTTCTAAATTAAGGAAAGAATGTTTGGAGTTCTGTTCTGTTAGTCCGCATTATTCAAAACTGGTAGATTGATGTACATTTTGTAAACGAATTGGAGATTGCAGTTTAATATTTTTTTTCATATTATCGTATCAGGAATTTAGTGAGAGTTTATAAGTATTACATTTATTATTTTTTCATTGTTTCGTTCCCAAACATTTCAGATTCCTTTTTTTCCTTTCTTTTAGGCCAGATGTTGTTTCATGCTATGAATTTTTTATTTTCATTCTGAAGAAATGCTGAAAAGGGGAAGGAATGCTTTAGAAATAATAAAATTTAAAACCTAATCCATAATTATCATGCAGTATTATAGTTATAAGTTAACCATGAATTATCTACTAACATTCATAGTTATTATATAATGGACACATATTTTATCATAAAAATTATTTGTAATTTTTACACTTCTAGGAATCTAGTAGACTTTATCCATCCGTTTCGTTGTTTGCAAGGCAAGTCAATGAAGACACTAAGATCAGTAAGTGTTTTCCACTACTGTGTGTATATGTCGTTAAGTAGATTTTTCCGCCTCTTTAAAATAAATATTATATAGTAAATATTATCAAATATAGTAATATACAAAATTCAGTCAAATTCCAAACAGAATAAAAATTGTCAGAACTAATTAGGACACAAAGGTACTATTAAAAACTAAGAAAGAAAAAATTGTGGAAACCCTAAAATTAAATAGAATATACAGGATGATTCGCTACCAGGGCGATAAACTTACAGGGATGGGGCACAAAGACGATTCGGAATCACATAGCATTGCAGGTTCCGAAATGCCTTCTACGAGAGCTACGGTAATCATTGAAGCAAAAAAAATCAAAATAAACAGCAACACATTAGTGTAACGGAAATCCTTTTAATGACAAGTTTTATATTGGTTAAAAGCTACATGCTACAGAAGGTGGTCAGAAAGGTTGCCATTTCACTTTCCATAGGCTGTCGGCGAAAGTTTTTCCGCGCAAACCGTTTCGGAAACCATTGCCACAAAAATTGACGTAGGAAAGCTTTTCATGAATCACCTGTCCTATCGTGTATAGCCCCGTCTGGTATAATGGTTATTGCGTTTGCCTTCAAACTTTATGAGCGTGAGTTCGATCCCCGGCTCGGAGAAATGTGAATTTTTGTCACAATCTGCTACGAAATCTTACAAATAAGTTCAATTCAAAATTAGATTAATCAAATTAATAATTAAGCTTTGATTAATTAAAATTCCTAATTGATATACTTAATTGACATTCCAGATAACTCTAAAATGAAGTCAGGAGAAGAGGAATAAAAAAGGGGGTTGGACCCCTCTGTAGAAGCACGGCTTTGAAGAAAGAGGGATGGCTGGACACCTCTGTAGGAGTACGGCTTCAGAGGAGGTAAAGAGGTTCTATTTTTTCCGCCGAAGGAGGGTTCTTAACAAATTTTTGAAAGACCTGAAACAAGCTTGAGGAAAGCCTGAAACAAGTGTGTAATAAAAGCTTGGGGAAATCTTACTAAAACCCTTACAGAAAACCTTGTTTCTTGTTGACTAGTGAACCTTTCCGCTACCTTGCCGAAATGTTCAACACTTGTCATGGAAACCTTTGTGACAACCCTTTACATTTGCTGACGACAAGGTTTCCAAAACCTTTTGGACAAACTTTCTTTGCTATCTGGGACAGGCTTCACAGGGCACCTCATGGAATTCCTAACTTTCGGCCTGGCATGTTTCGCATCTCTCCGGCAGCTACTGAGATGCGAGAGACGACGTCTTCAACTCAACCAACGGAGGTCTCCTACACCAATGTCTTCATTTGACCCCAGCAGAAAAAGTCCAGGCATGATAGGTCCGGCGATTTAGCAGGCCACTGAACCGAACCAATACATATCCAATGCTTTCCAAACGTAGTGTTTAGGTGTTGGCGGACGTCATTGATGTAATGTAGGAGAGCCCCATCATGCTGGTACCAAATTGAGCGGCTCAACTACTGAGGAAATGGGCTTTGCAGGAAATATATGCGTCTCCCCCTTTACAATCCGCAACTCCATACGTGAGGTGCATGTCGGGCAGTTCAGCGTTTGAATATTCATCTTACTGCCTGTGAACCGGTTCGCAAATGTTGACTTCCAGCGGGATCAGCTGTTCACGCAACCTTCCTTTCAACCCCTCTATTGCATGACGGAGGCATTTCGGAACCTACAATACTACGCGATTCCGAATCGTCTTTATGCCCCCCTACGACCCCTGCAAGTCTGTCGCACTGATAGCGAATACCCTGTATATGAAATAATGCTAACCTATCCGTAAACACATTTGTTCAACTATTAAATATAAAATATTACACTTATAATTAAAATGTCACAAAAAAGATAGGGAAAATACGATCCTATATGGAAATCCACCAATTCTAATAACTTTGAGAATTGAGGACCTCCAAATCGTGTTGCCTTTGGGTTGTACTAGACCGGTATTGAAACGGTGCAGTTTTTAGCACCTGTACTTTTCGGTACAGCCTTAAGTAATTCTAAAATCTCTGCAATATATAAACTTTCTTAAGAATTGTTTTAATAACTCTAGAAGTTACAATAGATTTTACTTTGTTTGGTAAGCTGAGATGCTTATTAAAAAACCAATTTATATTTAGCCATGCGACTGGTCCGCCAGTGCAGTCCAGCGTTAAGGAAAGCTTCTGCCTCACACAATCTGCGGTTCAATTGTCCTGACAATGTATGACTTTGCAGGAGTTTTTTTGGGAAGCTCTCTAAGTACTTGTGTACTGCGGCTCCATTTATACCCGCTTCGCCATAAACGTAAAGTGAGAGTATATCCACCAATTCTTTGCTACTGAGCTGCTCATCCATTACCTGAAATGTTATCGTTTCCTGATCTCGAAAATCCCTGCAAAATCCCCCTGTGGCTGTTGCAGGTCGCGTTTTGGTGTGGACAAAACTTCCTCTGTGTAATTTGATCATCATGGTCTGACAGACGATTATGTAAATTTATAGACTTTTTTAGCACATACGGTATCAAGAATCAGGGCTCACTATGTACCAGGAATGTACCAATAGCTAATATTTTTTAATCGATCTTATTAGTGTTTTTATGCTTGGTTGGTTTGGTTTTCCTTTTTCTTCTAAAATAATGCTTGTTAGATGGTACTGATCGCCTTTGTCTTTTGTTGGGAAATTTCGGGCTAAGAGAAGCTATATTTGGCGTAATGCAAGCTTCTTTCAGAAAAGTTTCCCAAATATTTTGAATCCATTTCTAATATAATCCTTAGACCTTGATAAAGTGGACTAGATTGGATTCCTTGTTAGTTTAATTCATTTCTCTCAGAGAATTTTTCATAGTTTTTTGCTTTCTATGATTGATTTTGATGTCCATGTTGCAGGAAGAGGGACTGAAGTAAACAGATATTGTTATAGAGTGTGGGGCCAGAAATGGCTTTTTAATATTCTTGTGCGTAACGGTATGAACAGGTAGATACGCGTTTCAAAGATAGGCAACATCAAAAGAAAATAGCAATCCCCTCTATATATCTTTGTCTATAAATTTTATTCAGATATTTTAGAATCCTTCTGTATTTTTTATTTAGTTTCTAATACATGCAATTAACAATATGATCATACACAAAACTCTTCCACTGCTTTAAGAAATTTATAATTGACTCTAAATGGTGACTAAATGAACATTAGAGAATATTAAAGTTAAAAGATGTATTTTCTTTACAAATATACTCCAAAGCTAAATAATTTGTATAAAATATTTCTTGTAATTGGCTACATGGAGCGAAACTAATTCGGATAAAGCAAAGAGTCAAGTGAGATGAGATTAACACACTGTGTTGTTAAAAGCATTAGAAATATTTATTGCAATTTTACAATACCTAATTTTACAGATGGCTATACAATTCCAAGAGGGGCGAGTTGCGTTGTGTGTACGTTCTACTTACACCGAGATCCGGAAATATATCCGGAACCCGAAAAATTTGAACCAGACAGATTTTTGCGTGAAAACAGAATCAACATTCCAGAGTATGCATTCGTTCCTTTCTCAGTTGGGCCAAGAAACTGCATAGGTAAGACTTGTAGAATATTTTAAGAGTTTGTAGACAGTATTTTAAATTTATATTGTTTAAAAAAAGACAACTTTTCTTTAAATATCATCCATAAAGATTTTTTTCCGAAATGAAAGAAATAAAGCAGTTCTTTCTGTTTTCTATAAATAACACAGGCTTGCAAAAAAAGACTTAGAAAGATTTTTATATTATTTTCAGTGCTGATTTCAGAAATTTAATTCATTTTTTCGATCATGTAAGGTCTTTTCACAGAACGATTTCATATTTTGGAGGAAATTATCCAAATCAAAT
Source organism: Araneus ventricosus (assembly GCA_013235015.1). Lineage (NCBI taxonomy): Eukaryota > Metazoa > Arthropoda > Arachnida > Araneae > Araneidae > Araneus > Araneus ventricosus. The sequence goes on from BGPR01002010.1 coordinate 17,872, forward strand.
ATTTTAACATTTTTTTTTAATTTTATCACCTCATAAATATATATTTTATATTAATATTCCAGCTCTGTTTTGATTTAAATGAGTAATAAATTTATAAAAAAGTTACATTTCTTTTCAGTACCGGTTTCTCTTTTTCTCAAAGCTTATTTTTTCACTTTTTGTCCCAGGATTATGTCTTTTCATTGGTCAGCAATAGTCTGCTATCATGCTGATATACCAACTTCCTTGATATCATATTTTTGATTCCTATACATCTTAGTGAAATTTTTCATCTTGCCTCTCACTGACTGCATCAAAATTTCCAGAGAAACTTGTCCAGGGGGAATGCAGAAAATGAACGAAAACGAAACTGCGAATGGAGAAAATGAACATTTAAGTTCATATTACAGCCTAGTATATATATATATCTTGACATTTCCAAACATTTCTTCTACAATAGATATCAAGTTTGGGTTTCCTTGGTTATCAAGAAAGTTAATAATAATTACTTTCAAAGGTTTCTTCTTCTTCTCGCTTTTTTTCCAAATTGAGTTCAAAATTTCATTCTTCGTCAGTTTTCTGATGTCATGATCTACAAATAATATTTCTTTCAACTTTGCTTCGGAAACCCAGGGAACTCTTCACAAGGGTCTTTAAAACATTCTCCTTCTTTTGGTAATGATTTAACAAATCGTTTTATAAGGTCCAATTTTATATCAAGTGGTGTTTTCCAATATATCTGGAAGGGATAAACCACTATACCACTAGAAGACTGAAAGATGGAAGAGGGATGAAAGTCTGGCAGAATTTATATAGGGAATATTATAATTTGAAATCTATAAATATGTTTAATAAGTACATGCAAATATTATTATGTTTCCATTAAATGCACAAAATACGTACAGTCGCGGAAAGAAAGGATCCACCCAGAATTATTCCGCCGCTAATCATTTTATATTAAAACAAAAGGTACCATTTCAGGAAATAACGTCTACTAATAGATTCCATGTCTCAAAAGTTCAAAATGGTTCGTCTAGATATTTATAATTGCGCTGACTTCAAACTTTCCAATCGGAACACATATTTTTCTTAAAATATTTCAAATCTACATAAAACTTTATGATACAATACCACGTTCATCATACCAGCATTTTTGGTTTCGGAATTATAAGCAAATGAAATTTTGAGTTTCTAATATTAAAGTAAAATTTTGAATTTTTGTTGCTATCTTGAGAAATAATGTAACTATTTGCCTAGGATTTTATTTATGTGGTAGTATGAATTATTCTGCACATTTTACACTTTTATTTTAAAACACATGAAATATTTTATCAAAATAGATGCTAAAAAATTTTTGAATAGCAACACTTATAAATTTTCACAGTAATCGAAGCAAATGGTCATTTGATAAGTTTATGCAAAATTTCAGCATATTCGTAAGAGAAGTTTTGAAGTTTGTTTAATTTTCAATTTTCGCTATAGAACGATGCACTTTAGAAGGCGTCTTATATTTCGAAAACGTTTTCATTATTAAAAAAATCATTTTACCATTTTATTTTTTAAACTTCAATATATAACAATTTTAACTATTTACATATAATATTAAAGATTTATAAATTAAAGTGGTGTAGTAATAATCGATTTATTTTTTTACGCATCATGTTCTATCGATTGAAAAATATAGATAATTTCTTTGAAAATAATATCTAAAGTGCGAAATAATTTAGAATGTTCCTACCAACATTTAATGGCAAGACGAGACTTTAATAAGTAAATGTGGAGACTGCCTCTTTTATGTCGAGAACACAAAATTCCAAATATCTTCCAATTTATATCCTGGGGTATTTTTTCATGAGGAATTTATTTATGGTATTACCAATGAGAATTTTTAAATTAGTGCCATTTTAAATATGTAGATGACCCCTTAAGATAGTTTCAACCTTAGAATATTTTAGTATATGTTATTTCCTTTAAAACGATATTTTTAAGAATGAATGATAAGCGGCGGAATAATGCTGGGTGAATCCTTTTTTTCCGCGACTGTCAATATTAGACCTATGATTTGTGTTGAAACTGTTTTGCACCCTACAGTTTATTTAATTTTTTTACAGCCAAATTGGTTCGATAGTGGAGTTTTAATTAGAGAGCCGTTAAATTTTTGTTCAATTGGTCCTATCGCTTGATTTATTTTTGTTCGCATGTTCCTAAGCAGTATCTTAAAGATTTGTTTTAAGAAAGTTTAGACCATCATACATAAAAGTTTTAAAAATTAGAATTTTTTTTTCAAAAAAAAAATAACAAAAGCTCAAAGATTTCACTCGTTTACTGATCCACTCATTTCATGAAGAGAACTGTTTATGCAGAAAATTTGCACCTACATAATTAAACAGAGCGCTTTAGGAAATAATGATCCATTAAAAGAAACTGATGTATTTCAACGGAATTTATTTTCAGCAAAAAAAAATTGATCGTGTAACAAATTTTCTACTTTCTGTCAACTTGAATTGTCATTGACTGCTGACGGCTGATTTCTTATATTCGTGATTGAATGCTCCACATGAGGATAGAAGCGGGGCAGAATAAGAACTGAAACAATTATTTGGAGATAGAGTATATAAAAATCCCACAATCTCTTTAAATCTTTTTTGATATGCAATCGAAAGAAATACAAAATTTTCAAAAATAGTGTAACCATTCTGATTGCTAATTTAAGTTTTCTTTTGCAGGATTCAAGTACGCTGAAATTGAATCTAAAATCATCGTCACGCAAATTTTGAGAAATTTCACAGTCAGCTCCCTTGATGAAAGAGACAAGATAAAATTGATGCTGACCCCTACTCTTAACCCGCACATTCCTGTTCGCATCAGAATGAGATCCAGACTTGACCAGAGTTATTAGTGAAATCATTTATTCAGCTTCATTTGTTTATTTAAGGAGAAATCTATCATTCTATCTCCGTAAAACTGTAAAATTTCATAAAACTTTGTACGCTTTGTGGATATTAAATACTCCCTTCGTCCAACTTTACCTGTCCGATTTATCTTCCATTTATTTTTTTCCTGTCCTAAATCATAAATCCGGTTTTCAAAAAAAAATCAAGAAATGCATCATTCATTTGTTTCAAAATACAATGGAACTTCAATTAAAGGACACTCGTTTAACCGTCAGTTTCTGTTATCTGTCCGTCTAAAAAGCAAAAATTAACATAGGCTTGTAGTTTTACCACGCATTTCTCTACATTACTACTCTTGTATTGAAGTTTTTATTGATTGCTTTTTTAAATTAAATACAACATGTATGTATTGTTCACTTTTAAAGGCTTTTATTTACATTTTCGTCCCAAGTTTCGTTACAGTTCATATGTAATCAGAGATTTGTTATCCTTTTATTCGGTTATCCGTCAGAACCCTGATTCGATGGTGACGGTTAATCGAAGTTCTACTGTATATAAAAGCGTGTACAAAACTAAACTGATTGTTCCTTTGTTGAACATTAAGCCTCATAATTAAAAATACCGATGGTATGTGGATCTTTGACACCAAGATCAATTCATAAAATGTTGTAATTACTTTATTTCGTTTCTTCGTTCTATTCTCGTTGTTTCTATCGTTTTTCCAGACCAGTGGCGGAGATAAGAAGGGGCGAAGGGGGCGGTCGCATATCCCCTCATTTTGTGGAAAAATTTAATTTTAACTGCCTGAAACTAGAAATTATAAAAAGACAATAGCGTTCTGGAAAACTAGTAAAATTTGTAACTAAATTTTAAAATTTTGTTGTCTACCTCCTACACTCTGGAGTACTTTCAGGTGGTTATAAATTTTCTGCCCCTCCCCACACTTTTGCCTGCAATCGCCGCTATTGTTACAGGCTGTCCTTTCTCACTTGGGACAAATTGTATTTATTGCTTCGTTTATCCCTACAATTTTTACTATTTGTACAACATTAAAAAATTTGTCATACCTTTAATTATATTTATTTGAAGAACAAAATCTATATGGCGTCCTAATTTGCAAATTAGCAAACTTCGCAGTCGCATTATAATGCTTTTAAAGACTCGTGGACAGTTATGCGACACATGTTATTCTAAATTTGATTAGCCCTTGTAAAATCTGGCAGGAAAAGCTAAATCGGTGGACTAAAATTGGATTTGTGGAGAGTCGCAAAAAATATTTATGTTGTGATAAAACATGTGTTAGTTGCATGTCTTAAATATGGTACTGGAAAAAAACTGTTGAGTGTATTCTTATTTCTCATATTTTCCATCTCTAATGAGAGGCTCATGAATAGTCACTTTGAAATTGCAAAAATTCAGGGTACAATAAAACATGTCTATAACGATATTGTAGTTATCTACAAAACATATTGTTATAAACAAGTTATCGTTATCGAAGTTTGCGCATCCAATGTTTATGTGGATGTGCATGTATTAATATACTAACATATTCTGTTGTGCTTATTGATTCATCATCCAAATTATCGCAGATATAAAATAGTATTTTATAAACACATAAAATGTATACTTTTATATGCTAATATAAAATTCTGTATTTAAATTTTTTTAATAATTTCAAAAGATAAATTTTAACTGAAAACTTTGTTATCCTCGTCATTTATGGCACCTTTAAATTTCTTTCGTTTGTAATCTATTTTACTTCTTTTACAGCATCTCCAAGATCTTTTTTTCAACAAAGTATCTATGGTCGACTGAAAAATTCCATAATTTTTAGCATATCAACTTGCTTTAGTTCGTGGTCGATTTCTGAAATTATTTAAATCTTTTCTTCAAGTGTCAAAGTTTATGTCGCGCATCCTAGATTCAAGGTGATAACACATCAAAAGAAAATTTTAAGGTACAAGTGGTCAGTCCGAAGTGATTCATGCGAATGAACAGGTTTGTCCTCACCAGGAGTCAGAGGCAAACTCGCATCTGTGCTCTTGTGTTTGTAAATTATTATTTTTTTCTGACTTAAATTTAAACAATCAAATTTACGTCTTATGCAAAACTTGGTTGGTTTCAATTTCTTTACCTTAATGTTTGAATTGTATAAGCATATCGTATAGTGGCTAGTAACCGAAACATTTCAGAATTTTACTTCCTTAAATATTTGCTAATCAAGGCAATTAGCATCATACCAACGACACAGATTCATTTCAGACTCTTTTAAAATACCATTTGAGAAGCTTGCATAAAGAAATGATTGATCCAGGACACAAAATAAGGTATACTAAACATTTTCATTTCACTTCTTGACTATAATAAATTACATAACAATTGCATTAAGCTTGGCATATATCTGCACATGTCCTATTCCTTAACCAAAAGCAAGCGCATGGCCATTTAGTTCTGAGCTTAGTTTTACAAATCAAGATTTTATATTTAACATGATCATCATAAGCAAATTCCTCATCCTAAGGTGATAACCTAAATATTTAGACTAGTTTCAATCCCTAATCTTACAGTTTTTAATTTTGACCATTTACTATGAAATTTTCTAATTTTACAATATCAGACTTATCGCCAAGGAACAATACAGATATGTAACATATAAAAACGATCATATATGCCTCGATCCTAGATTAAGCATTTACACAAATTAGGATGGGTTATTAATTTTGTGAAAGCATCTCTTAATAAAATTTCAAAACACTCTAAATTAACGAATCACCAAATACAGAATCACTGCCTAACATTCTATAACCAAGAATTATTTTTAACAAGTTGATCTTATCTTGACATTTGAGAGACAAAAGGAAAAGTTTATAATAAAAAGACTTTTCTTGGTTGAACCGCCAATGGAAACGTCCTCCTGGGACATGTGAACAGATGTGGAATCGCCAACTTGTGATGATTCGGCGGCATGGACTCATGATCGCTGTACTGATTCCAGAACGTTGTCACACTTGTAGGAGCTACCGCTAAACACTGCCTTGGAACGTTGTTAGTTTCCGCTAACACCTGAGGGTTGACGTAATATACTGGTGCCTTACCTATCTCCAAAACTTTTCCTCCACTTTAGGTCATATTGTCTTTTCCCAAACCGTCTCGGGCACAGCTAACAAAAGCGTGAAAGTTTCCATTATTCCCGTAACCAGCTGACCGTCATGAAGTCTTAGTGAATTTTTTCGCATAACCGGCAAGCCATATCAATCGTTGAAGAGCGGATCCTCATTGCCAAACAAAATCTTCTTCTCTTTTTCCACTTCCATCTCTCTCTCCCTTCCTTCTCTTTTTTCAACTTTTTCGCCTTATATCTCGCCAGTTCTCTCCTCAGCAAAGATATTCACGCCCTCAAAATCATCTCTCATTGGTTCACGCCCTCAAAATCATCCCTCATTGGATAGGAAAATACATGCCCTTACTTATCTTGCTATTGGTCGGTCACCAACAATTTTTACACTCCCATTTGGTCAAGCTAACCCCTAGGTAATTATCTGTGTGTCACAGAGGAATAAATCAAAAAAAGTTAAATAAATGACACAGCAGTAGTTCCAGCTGGGTCAAGTCGTCACTACCCGCAGGGTAGCATAACATGGATTTCAAAATTCTATCCACCTGTTGTCCCAACAACGAAGAAAGGTCCATTTGTGCGGAACTGAAGTGTGCTCACCTCTTTTAAGATGGGAATCCATCACTATCTATTGCCGTTGTCCCAACAACAAAGAAAAGTCCGTTTTTAAGGAACAACAATTCTTTCTCTTTCTTCACTTGCCACAAAGGAAGCCATCACACACTCTACAGCTGTTGTAACGCCTTTGACATAGAAAAATTACATTACACACTCACTACAGCTGTTGCAAAGCCTTTTACAGAGAAAAATACCACACATAGAAATTTCAC
>BGPR01002010.1:73537-132069 GCA_013235015.1 Araneus ventricosus
CACCTAACGTTCGGTTACGTATAAGTGATTTTGGGCAACAAGATATTATGATAAACTGGAAATAAAGTAAAACATTATTACGAAACTGAGGATAACGGATCATTCAAGAATATGTTGGTTCTGTGTTGTTATAAAAAATACATAAGACACATGACAAGTTGATTTTAGACAAGACGGTTAATAATTTACAAAAACTGTTTTTCTACAATCAGAATATTCTTTTATTTATAGTGGATCGTGATTTTTTTAAATTATGACAGGGACATAAAACTACAAACTCCTTCTTTTTTTCCTGTTACTCTTCTTTCCAAAATACCTGGAACTATATTTATATTTCACGTATAAAGCATGCTGTTCAAGACTTTCACAGTTAAGGTAAGCTAATTAAACTTTCACTTGCAAAATTTTATAAACAAATTAAAAATATTATTTATTCCCGTTTAAGTTATAATTAGAATAGTAATAATTTATTGTACTAAAAGGCGTTTCTTCAAGTAAGCACATTAATTCATAAATTCTATAAAACACTCATCTTAAAAAAGACTTACTGCAGTAGGCAAAGAAATATGTCAATGGTATCAAATGGCAGCTGTTTAATAAAAAAAAACTGTAACCTAAAGTAAACATTTTTCACTATTTATTTTAATTACGTTATTGAAAAGAATTAAATTGTTTTATTTCAGACAATCAAAATTATTTTGAAGTAGTCTTCTCGATGAAAAAAAAAAACTGCTTGGAATGGTCAACAAACTTGAATTTATCCATTATAATGTCCAGATATTCAAACGGGAGAGCTATATACTTATTTCGCGTCTGGAACATTTGGAAAATCTTATTTTATTTATCGCTAATATTCCTTACAATTTATATTTGCAAAACATTTTTACTTATTAAAACAAATCAGTTTTCATGCAACAAAAAATACGTTTTTCTGCTATAATTTGTTAAAAACAATAATTGATTTTAATTTGAATAAATTCGATTACATTCAGCAGCACGCTAGCGCAGAGCCTATTTGGAGTATCCGGTCCAATCGGCTTAAGGCCGGCCCTGAAAGGATGATAGCTCTGGTATCCTCATATTTTAATAACGGCTTAAATTATGAGGTCCGTAACCCTTGCGTTACTTCTGACCGGGAATTAATATAATTGAACTAAACTAATTCAGGTAATTTTTTTATCATTTTCAATTTTAAGAAAGAACTCTCAGCAGATGCGACGGTTATTGGAAATAAAGGCCAATACAAGTTTCAGAACAGTAACGAAATTTGGATACTATTAAAATTAATTATTTTTAAATAAATAATCAGTACAGAAAGGCAAAATTCGATAACAAATTTTGATTTCGTTAAATAAATCAATGCAATCAATTTTCATTTTGCAATCTTCGCCGCGAAGCTTTGTGCTTTCGTACGGTTCGCAACTCCCTCGGTGTGGCCTGCAATTGAATATTTGATAACAAGAACAATTGCTTGACTCCATTAGGAACGTTCAAGTAGACAATAAACAGAACAGGTGCAATGCTACTAAAAAATCGGAGTTCATTGTCTATGTTTAAAATTCCGTTCTTAAGGGGATCATGAATATCAAACTATTTTAGGTCAATCAACCCAAATAAAATCCCACATGAGGAAGGTGTGAATTGTCGTTACTGATTGAACAAGAAGTATTACGTTCACAACTAAAACGAAACCGTGGTGCGCATGACCGACGCTTCGCCTTTGCTATTTAACACAGTATGGCTAACATATTATTTAACCATATTAAATATATTTATTTTAATTGTAGAAATATGAATTCAAATTTAAAAAACAAAAACAAATCTCACTGATTAGTAGTGACTTGAATTTTTTAGTTTACCTCATTTCCAAAGCTAATTCGGCCGGTTTCTTACTCCGTTTTTGGAGTTTTTTTTAATTGGTTATAACAGGTCAAAGAATAACAAAAAATCGGTTTATCGAAACAACAATCCCCATCCCTAGTAAGAAGTATTTATTATTACTTCTAATTTTGGTCGAACTTTCAAAAAAACATTGCTTGTGATAATCTTTGTAATTTGTAAAAATTTAAACTTAAGAGTTCCCCTTTATAGATAGCATGTCCCGATGTCCCCAAGCACATCTTCGGGACACCGAAATGTCACGTTTTCAGAAAGAGAGGAACCCACAGCTACAATTAAAGAAATCCAATAAAAAATCCGACAGTAGTGCCTAAGTTGAAATTAGCCTGAAAGTTTCATATTAACTAATGGGATAGTAAATTTTTTTATTAATAAAAAACATTAAAATATTTTTCACGTAACCAGGTATCGCCAGGTATATCAGCTAGCATAAAATATTATATTATGCAAAATCCTCTTACAGTTGCAATTTAATACATGAAAACACAGACTGTAACTAATTAAAAATTATAACCATTTAATTAATTACCAGAAAACCTTCACTAAAACCTTCCTGTTGCTTCACAATATTTTAAAGCAAACTTTACGTTTTCCACACCAAAAGCTGCAAGCAAAGCAAAAGCGATTTATCCAAAATTTTGCACAAGACTGTTGATAATAAAATTTTTAATGGTCTTTATTCTCTTCAGAGTCAATGAGTTATAGTTTACTGTTTCGATGGCACATCTCAGCTTCTGGTAATAGATCCTGAAAGTTTAAATTATAATTAAATGGAGCGAAACTTGTTCTAAAACTTGACTTTACTAACTTCCATACTGCTCCAACTTAAACATGACTCACGGAAGATTTCACATATACAAGGCCGTTGTGCTTGATACTTACTCGTTGTAGTTGAACTTCGCCTCCGTGGAATTTTAATTTACCTAAATTCCTCTTTAAACATTCAAACTTTAATATGAATTTCGATTCCCTGTAAAAGGAAAATTTTTACTTATGATGCAGATAAAATCTTCTTATTTAACAGCATGCCGGCAACTAATATTTGAAGTTCCGAAAATTCAATTATATTATGTATCTAAACAGATATTTCTCAACAAAAGTGGGGCCTGTTCCAAGGTTGACATGCAGCGTCTCCAACAAATTTTCGTACAAAATAATTTATTACATTTTGCTATTTATTACATTGCAAAATCTGGCTTAGTAAGGACTTAAAGAATAGATGAAAATGATAAATAATTAGATTTTTTATAAAGTTAGCAAGCATTTCTCCCACAGAAAAAAATCATAAATCAAATAACAACAAAAAATACTTCATAAATTTATAAAATACAATTTAATTTGCGACTTGTCAGAATAAAATTACTATATGTAATCTTTTCTCATTTATCTTTCATTCTTTATAGCAAACTCATCGATAGTATAATCATAATTAAGTCTTTTTATTAGTTTGGGTTTTATACATAAAATGACCATGGAAGTAAATTGTTCCTGATTATTGATAGATCTTAATTAAACTTTAATTATTTTCTATCTTGAGAAAGACTTTTCTGGAAATCCGGCGCTAATTGACGAGATCTCTAAAAGTTTCAAAAAAGTAACAAAATTTGGATGCAATTTAAATAAATAATTTTTAATCTTTTCATTTAAAAAAAAATCCGTTGTTGTATATTGTTGTATTGTTATAGAGCACCGTTTATTAGTCTTTCAAAGGACTGATGTGAAACGACGTATAAATGAAAAGATGTATAATCGAAACGAATTACAATGCATTTGTATGAATGAGGACTGTGATGAAACGACGTATAAATGGTGCTTTACTGTAATCCTGGAAGGCCAAACTCGATGACAAATTCTGATTTCATTAAATAAATCAGTATAGTCGATTTTCATTTTGCAAAATGAATCAGCGAAGAGTAAAATAGCAGGTTCTCGGAAAAAACCATATGCTTCCATTCCATGGACGAGATCCTCCCTTTCGGAAGGAGATAAAGATCTCCTACCAGGCGGGGGAAGGAGGCCTGCCCTTTGGGTAAATGAGGGCTTCATTCATAGTGCAGTTAAATTACCCCAATCATAGAAAGAGGGACTGCTGACGTCATTACAAAATACTGAACGGTTGCTACAATTGTAATAAATCTTGAAATTGGCGAAAATTAGATAGCAAAAATTGCGGTTCTTGCCTGTTTTTCGCCAAAATTGCGTTGAATAACGAGAGACGTCGTGTCAGAATATTCCAATATTGCCCGTTATAGCGAAGGTATTTCTGGATATTCCTGTGCTATTAGGGAACCTTGAATTATCTACTAACATTTATAGTTATTGTATAATGGACACAGTTTTTATCACAAAAACTATTTGTAGTTTTTACTCTTCTAGGAATCTAGTAGACTTTATCCATCCGTTTCGTTGTTTGCAAGGCAAGTCAATGAAGACACTAAGATTAGTAAGTGTTTTCCGCTACTGTGTGTGTTTATGTCGTTAAGTAGATTTTTCCACCTCTTTTTTATATTAATTATTATCAAATATAGTAATATACAAAATTCAGTCAAATTCCAAACAGAATAAAAATGATCATAATTAATTAATACACAAAAGTACTATTAAAAACTAAGATATAAAAAATGGCGACAGCCCTAAAATTAAATAGAATATACAGGGTGATTCGCTACAAGTGCAACAAACTTGCAGGAGGTGTAGGGGGCACAAAGACGATTCGGAATCACATAGCATTGCAGGGTCTGAAATGCCTTCTACGAGAGCTATGGTTAAGAGAAGAAAAGCAAATCAACAGAAACAGCAACACATTAGTGTAACAGAAATCATTTTAAAGACAAGTTTCATATTGGTTAAAAAGCTACATGCCACAGAAGGTGGTCACACAGGCTTCACAGCGGCGCCTCATAGAATTCCTAACGTTCTGCCTGGCATGTTTCGCATCTCCCCGAAAGCTACTAAGATGCGAGCGACGACTTCTTCAACTGAATAAACGGAGGTCTCGTACACCAATGTCTTCATTTGACCCCAGCAGAAGAAGTCCAGTCATGATAGGTCCGGCGATTTATCAGGCCACTGAACCGAACCAATACATATCCAATGCTTTCCAAACGTAGTGTTTAGGTGTTGGCGGACGTCATTGATGTAACGTAGGAGAGCCCCGTCATGCTGGTACCAAATTGAGCGGCTCAACTACTGAGGAAATGGGCTTTGCCGGAAATATATGCGGCGCTCCCGTTTCAGTCCGTAACTCCATACGTGAGGTGCATGTCGTACAGTTCATCGTCTGAATACTCATCCTACTGCCTCTGAACCGGTTCGCAAATGTTGACTTCCAGCGGGATCTCTGTTCACGCAACCTTCCTTTCAACGCCCTCTATTGCATGACTGAGGCATTTCGGAACCTGCAATACTATGCGATTCCGAATCGTCTTTATGCCCCCTACGACCCCTGCAAGTCTGTCGTACTGTTAGCGAATACTCTGTATATGAAATAATGCTACCCTATCCATAAACACATTTATTCAACTATTAAGTATAAAATTTTTCACTTATAATTAAAATGTCACAAAAAAGATAGGGAAAATACGATTCTATATGGAAATCCACCAATTATAATAACTTTGAGAATTGTGGACCTCCATAATCGTGTTACCTTTGGGTTGTACTAGACCGATATTGAAACGGTGCAATTTTTAGCACCTGTACCGTTACGGTACAGCCTTAAGTAATTCTAAAATCTTTGCAATATATAAACTTTCTTAAGAATTGTTTTAATAACTCTAGGAGTTACGATAAATTTTACTTTGTTTGATAAGCTGAGATGCTTATTAAAAAACCAATTTATATTTGTCCATGCGACTGGTCCGCCAGTGCAGTCCAGCGTTAAGGACAGCTTCTGCCTCACACAATCTGAGGTTCAATTGTCCTGACAATGCATGACTTTGCAGGAGTTTTTTTGGGAAGCACTCTAAGTACTTGAATACTGCGGCTCCATTTCAACCCGCTTCGCCATAAACGTAAAGTGAGAGTATATCCACCAATTCTTTGTCACTGAACTGCTCACCCATTACCTGAAATGTTATCGTTTCCTGATCTCGAAAATCCCTTCAAAATCCCCCTGTGGCTGGTCGCGTTTTGGTGTGGACAGAACTTCCTCAGTGTAACTTGATCGTCATGGTCTGACACACGATTATGTAAATTTATAAATACTTTTTTAGCACATGCTGTATCAAGAATCAGGGCTCACTATGTACCAGGAATGTACCAATAGCTAATATTTTTGAATCAATCTTATTAGTGTTTTTATGCTTGGTTGGTTTTGTATTCCTTTTTCTTCTAAAATAATGCTTGTTAGATGGTACTGATCGCCTTTGTATTTTGTTGGGAAATTTCGGGCTAAGAGAAGCTATATTTGGCGTAATGCAAGCTTCTTTCAGAAAAATTTCCCAAATATTTTGAATCCATTTCTAATATAATCCTTAGACCTTGATAAAGTGGACTAGATTGGATTCCTTGTTAGTTTAATTTGTTTCTCTCAGAGTATTTTTCTTAATTTTTTGCTTTCTTTGATTGATTTTGATGTCCATGTTGCAGGAAGAGGGATTGAAGTAAACAGATATTGTTATAGAATGTGGGGCCAGAAATGGCTTATTTATATCCTGGTGCGTAACGGTATGAACAGGTAGATACGCGTTTGAAAGATAGGCAAAATCAAAAGAAAATAGCATTACAGCATTTTAAATATTCGACTTTGTACAGCTACTGCTTAAAATCACAAACATTAGCAATAGTGCAAGATTCCCATAGACGGTGGAGGACACTAGTAAAGATATCAGACATTTCACGGATATTTCTGAGAATCTGACCATTATAGAGTCCATAATAGAGTTTTATCAGATTCAGAGGGAGATTCGTAGGCCAAGCTCAAAATAAGCCTCTAAAAGATGAAATGTAAAATCTGGTGATACAGGTGACTTCGGAACCCCAACTAATTCAACTGAAAACATGCATCTTAATACAAAGAGATCCATTTCTGTCAGCAGGCTCATACATAAAATGCTCCATACATAAGTTAATTTGTAAGTATCTCTAGGAATGGAGGTTTACGACACTCAACTTCTCAACGTGTCATCACCACACATTCGATCCCCTCTATATATCTTTGTCTATAAATTTTATTCAGATATTTTAGAATCCTTCTGTATCTTTTATTTAGTTTCTAATACATGCAATTAAAAATATGATCATACACAAAACTCTTCCACTGCTTTAAGAAATTTATCATTGACTCTAAATGGTGACTAAATGAACATTAGAGAATATTAAAGTTAAAAGATGTATTTTCTTTACAAATCTACTCCAAAACTAAATAATTTTGTATAAAATATTTCTCGTAATTGGCTACATGGAGCGAAACTAATTCGGATAAAGCAAAGAGTCAAATGAGATGAGATTAACACACTGTGTTATTAAAAGCATTAGAAATATTTATTGCAATTTTACTATACCTAATTTTACAGATGGCTATACAATTCCAAGAGGGGCGAGTTGCGTTGTGTGTACGTACTACTTACACCGAGATCCGGAAATATATCCGGAACCCGAAAAATTTGAACCAGACAGATTTTTGCGTGAAAACAGAATCAACATTCCAGAGTATGCATTCGTTCCTTTCTCAGTTGGGCCAAGAAACTGCATAGGTAAGACTTGTAGAGTACTTTAAGAGTTTGTAGACAGTATTTTAAATTTATATTATTTTAAAAAAGACAACTTTTCTTTAAATATCATCCACAAAGATTTTTCCGAAATGAAAGAAATAAAGCAGTTCTTTCTGTTTTCTATAAGTAACACAGGCTTGCAATAAAAGACTTCTTGAAAATTTTTGGCAACTGATTTTTATATTATTTTCAGTGCTGATTTCAGAAATTTAATTCATTTTTTCGATCATGTAAGGTCTTTTCACAGAACGATTTCATATTTTGGAGGAAATTGTCCAAATAAAATATTTTAACATTTTTATTTTAATTTTATCACCTCATAAATATATTTTTTATATTAATATTCTAGCTCTGTTTTGATTTAAATGATTAATAAATTTATAAAAAGTTACATTTCCTTTCAGTACCGGTTTCTCTTTTTCTGAAAGCTTATTTTTTTTCACTTTTTGTCCCAGGATTATGTCTTTTCAACGGTCAGTAATAGTCGGCTATCATGCTGATATACCAACTTCCTTGATATCATCTTTCCGATTCCTATACATATTACTGAAATTTTTCATCTTGCCTCTCACTGACTGCATCGAAATTTCCAGAGAAACTTGTCCACGGAGAATGCAGAAAATGAACGAAAACGAAACTGCGAATGGAGAAAATGAACATTTAAGTTCATATTACACCCTAGTATATATATATATTGACATTTCCAAACATTTCTTCTACAATAAATATCAAGTTTGGGTTTCCTTGGTTATCAAGAAAGTTAATAACAATTAGTTTCAAAGGTTTCTTCTTTTTCTATTGTTTTTTTCCAATCTGAGTTCAAAATTTCATTCTTCGTCAGTTTTCTGATGTCATGATCTACCAATAATATTTCTTTCAACTTTGCTTCAGAAACCCAGGGAACTCTTTACAAGGGTCTTTAAAACATTCTCCTTCTTTTGGTAATGATTTAACAAATCGTTTTATAAGGTCCAATTTTACATCAAGTGGTGTTTTCCAATATATCTGGAAGGGATAAACCACTATACCACTAGAAGACTGAAAGATGAAAGAGGGATGAAAGTCTGACAGAATTTATATAGAGCAAATTATAATTTGAAATCTATAAATATGTTTAATAAGTTCGTGCAAATATTATTATGTTTCCATTAAATGCACAAAATACGTACAATCGCGGTAAAAAAGGATCCACCCAGAATTATTCCGCCGCTAATCATTTTATATTAAAACAAAAGGTACCATTTCAGGAAATAACGTCTACTAATAGATTCCCTGTCTCAAAAGTTCAAAAGGGTTCGTCTGCATATTTATAATTGCTCTAACTTCAAACTTTCCAATGGAAACACATATTTTTCTTAAAATATTTCAAATCTACATAAACCTTTATGATGGAATACCACGTTTCATCATAACAACATTTTTGGTTTCGGAATTATAAGCAAATGAAATTTTGAGTTTCTAATATTAAAGTAAAATTTTGAATTTTTGTTCCTATCTTGAGAAATAATGTAACTATTTGCCTAGGATTTTATTTATGTGGTAGTATGAATTATTCTGCACACTTTACACTTTTATTTTAAAACACATGAAATATTTTATCAAAATAGATGCTAAAAAAATTTTGAATAGCAACACTTATAAATTTTAACAGTAGTCGAAGCAAATGGTCATTTGATAAGTTTATGCAAAATTTCAGCATATTCGTGCAAGAAGATTTGAAGTTACATTAAATTTTCAATTTTCGCTATATAACGATGCACTTAAGAGGGCGTCTTATATTTCGAAAACGTTTTCATTATTAAAAAAAATCATTTTACCATTTTATTTTTTAAACTTGAATATATAAAAATTTTAACTATTTACATATAATATTAAAGATTTATAAATTAAAGTGGTGTAGTAATAATCGATTTATTTTTTTACGCATCATGTTCTACCGATTGAAAAATGTAGATAATTTCTCAGAAAATAACATCTAAAGTGCGAAATAATTTAGAATGTTCCTACCAACATTTAATGGCAATACGAGACTTTAATAAGTAAATATGGAGACGGCCTCTTTTATGTCGAGAACACAAAATGCCAAATATCTTCCAATTTATTAATGATATATTAACTAAAATTTATATCCTGGGGTATTTTTTCATGACGAATTTATTTCTGGTATCAAAAATGGTATTGCCAATGAGAATTTTTAAGTTAGTGCCATTTTAAATATGTAGATGACCCCTTAAGAGAGTTTCAACCTCAGAATATTTTAGTATACTTTATTTCCTGTAAAACGCGATATTTTTAAGAAGGAATGATAAGCGGCGGAATAATGCTGGGTGAATCCTTTTTTTCCGCGACTGTAAATATTAGACCTGTGATTTGTGTTGAAACTGTAAGTGATATAATTTTTAAATTATTTTCCCAGTAAATAGCACCTAAAAAACCGCAGAAAGCATTTATTATTTTTAAATCAGTTTTTCTATCGCAGAGATTTGTAACCGTTATTTATGCCAACCTCCCTTTGCATGCAGTTCTGATCACATGACACTAAATTATAATCTTGAAAAGCTGCTAAAAAATAACTTTTAATGCAATTATGGGCCATAGATTTTAAGAAAATTGAAGTGTGGAAATTCCTGTTAAAACAATTTTAAGTTCCATTGAAGTACAATTAAACCCGGCTGTTAAGCTATGGATGGGACAGACAAAAATCTCTTAAGTCGAATTCGAGTTAGTCGACGTCTAACACTGTATATGTATGCGAATTTAAGTTTAAAAGAGGCAGGAAGTAGGAAAATGGCTGAAGAAAAGTATCTAAAAAGGAATATGACATGACAATATACAGTAGCACATATCAAAATAATAGCGATTCACGAAATGGAGTTTTTGAAATGTCGATTGCATCATGAATTATACTAAACTTGTCAAGCCAATTTAATTGCTTTCCTTCTTCACGTTAAATTTTTCATAATATGTTAATATTTTTTTATTCACAGTTATGATTGCGTCTGAAATTTGTAACCCTCTTTTAAACAAGTAGAGACATTCTGCCATGTTCTGCATGGTTATTCGGCTTCTATACCAGCGATTTGCTCACACATTTCTTTAAGTTCGTAAATTGTTAGTTTTTAGCTGTGTGAATCAGATCGCTAAATGACATCATTGCTATCAACTTTCAAATGTAATTGCCTAGTAATAATATCAACTTTAAGCGACTTCATTAGTTTTCAGTTCAATTAAAAAATTATTGGTAGATGTATTTGTTTGGATGTCTTTAATTTTTATTTTAACCATATGCTATAATGGGAAATATTAAAAATCGGGAGGAAAAAATTAGGAATCATGTAAACTTGGTTATGAAATAATACCCCAACTCGTTTTAGAAGGGGTTTTAATTCATTTTAATGCCCTGTATTGAATCAACAGACTCAGAAAAGGAAACAAATAGTTTGTTTCGTCAATTCTAAAGCAAAAATTTTATTTAAGACTGCGTAAATTAAAATATTAACAAGAATAAATTAACTTTTTGCGGTTATCGCTTGCTTCCTACAAGTAGCGAAAAAATATTTTGCATCCTACAGTTTATTTAATTTTTTTACAGCCAAATTGGTTCGATAATGGAGTTTTGATTAAAGAGCCGTTAAAACTTTGTTCAATTGGTCCTATCGCTTGATTTATTTTTGTCCGCATCTTCCTAAGCAGTATCGTAAAGATTTGTTTTAAGAAAGTTTAAACCATCATACATAAAAATTCTAAGAATTTGAATTTTTTCAAAAAACATAACAAAAGCTCAAAGATTTCACTCGTTTACTGATCCAATCATTTCATGACGAGAACTGTTTATGCAGAAAATTTACTCCTACATAATTAAACAGAGCACTTTAGGAAATAATGATAGATTAAAAGAAACTGATGTATTTCAGCGGAATTTATTTTCAGCAAAAAATAATTGATCGTGTAACAAATTTTCTACTCTCTGTCAACTTGAACTGTCATTGACTGCTGACGGCTGATTTCTTATATTCGTGATTGAATGCTACACATGAGGATAGAAACGAGGCAGAATAGGAGCTGAAACAATTATTTTGGGGATAGAGTATATAAAAATCGTCGAATTTACGCTATCTCTTTGATTCTGTTTTGATAAGCAATCGAAACAAAAACGGTATTTTCAAAAATATTGTAACCTTTCTGATTGCTAATTTAAATTTTCTTTTGCAGGATTCAAGTACGCTGAAATTGAATCTAAAATCATCGTCACACAAATTTTGAGAAATTTCACAGTTAGCTCCCTTGATGAAAGAGACAAGATAAAATTGATGCTGACCCCTACTCTTAACCCGCACATTCCTGTTCGCATCAGAATGAGATCCAGACTTGACCGGAGTCATTAGTGAAATCATTTATTCAGCTTCATTTGTTTATTTAAGAAGAAATCTATCATTCTATCTTTGTAAAACAATAAAATTTCATAAAACTTTGTACGCTTTGTGGATATTAAATACTCCCTTCGTCCAACTTTACCTGTCCGATTTATCTTCCATTTATTTTTTTCCTGTACTAAATCATAAATCCTGTTTTCAAAAAAATCAAGAAATACATCATTCATTTGTTTCAAAATACAATGGAACTTCAATTAAAGGTCACTCGTTTAACCGTCAGTTTCTGTTATCTGGCATCGTGTAAAAAGCAAAAAGTAACATAAATTTATAGTTTTATCATATATTTCTGCACATTACTACTCTCGTATTGAAATTTTTATTGATTGCTTTTTAAAATTAAATAAAACATGTATGTATTGTTCACTTTTTAAAGGCTTTTATTCACATTTTTATCTCAAATTTCATTACAGTTCATATGTAATCAGAGATTTGCTATCCTTCCATTCGTTTATCAGCCAGAACAATGATTCGATAGTGACGGTTAATCGAAATTCTACTGTATATAAAAACGTGCACAGAACTAAGCTCATTGGTCCTTTGTTGAACATTAAGCCTCATAATTAAAAATACCGATGGTATGTGTATCTTTGACACCAAGATCAATTCATGAAATGTTGTAATTAGTTTATTTCGTTTCTTCGTTCTATGTTCGTTCTATTCTCGTTGTTTCTATCGTTTTTTCCAAGCCAGTGGCGGAGATAAGAAGAGGCGAAGGGGGCGGTCGCATATCCCCTCATTTTGTGGAAAAATGTAATTTTTTTCATTTTAAATGCCTGAAACTAGAAATTATAAAAAGACAATAGTGTTCTGGAAAACTAGTAAAATTTGTAACTAAATTTTAAAATTTTGTTGTCTTCCTCCTACACTCTGGAGTACCTTCAGGTGGTTATAAATTTTCTGCCCCTCCCCACACTTTTGCCTCCAATCGCCGCTATTGTTACAGGCTGTCCTTTCTCACTTGGGACAAATTGTATTTATTGCTTCGTTTATCCCTACAATTTTTATTATTTGTACAACATTAAAAAATTTGTCATGCTTTTAAATATATTTATTTGAAGAACAAAATATATATGGCGTCTTAATTTGCAAATTAGCAAACTTCACAGTCGCATAATAATGCTTTTAAAGACTCGTGGACAGTTATGCGACACATGTTTTTCTAAATTTGATTAGCCCTTGTAAAATCTGGCAGGAAAAGCTAAATCGGAGTACTAAAATTGGATTTGTGGAGAATCGCAAAAAATATTTATGTTGTGATAAAGCATGTGTTAGTTGCATGTCTTAAATATAGTACTGGAAAAAAATTGTTGAGTGTATTCGTATATCTCATATTTTCCATCTCTAATGAGAGACTCATGAATAGTCACTTTGAAATTGAAAAAATTCAGGGTACAATAAAACCTGTCTATAACGATATTGTGGTTATCTACACAACATATTGTTATAAATAAGTTATAGTTATCGAAGTTTGCGCATCCAATGTTTATGTGGATGTGCATGTATTAATATACTAACATATTCTGTTGTGCTTATTGATTCATCGTACAAATTATCGCAGATACAAAATAGTATTTTATAAACACATAAAATGTATAATTTTGTATACTAATATAGAATTCTGTATTTAAACTTTTTTAATAACTTCAAAAGATAAATTTTAGCTGAAAACTCTGTTAGCCTCGTCATTTATGGCACTTTTAATTTCTTTCGTTTGTAATCTATTTTACTTCTTTTACAGCATCTCCAAGATCTTTTTTTCAACAAAGTATCTATGGTCGACTGAAAAATTCCATAGTTTTTAGCATATCAACTTGCTTTAGTTCGTGGTCGATTTCTGAAATTATTTAAAGCTTTTCTTCAAGTGTCAAAGTTTATGTCGCGCATCCTAGATTCAAGGTGATAACACATCAAAAGAAAATTTTAAGATACAAGTGGTAAGTTCGAAGTGATTCATGCGAATGTACAGGTTTGTCCCCACCAGGAGTCAGAGGCAAACTCGCATCTGTGCTCTTGTGTTTGTAAATTGTTATTTTTTCTGACTTAAATTTAAGCAATCAAATTTACGTCTTATGCAAAACTTGGCTGTTTTCAATTTCTTTATCTTAATGTTTGAATTGTATAAGCATATCGTATAATGGCTAGTAAATGAAACATTTTAGAATTTTACTTCCTTAAATATTTGCTTATCAAGACAATTAGCATCATACCAACAACACAGATTCATTTCAGACTCTTTTAAAGTACCAATTGAGAAGCTTGAATAAAGACATGATTGATTCAGGACACAAAATAAGGTATACTAAACATTTTCATTTCACTTCTTGACTATAATAAATTACATAACAATTCCATTAAGCTTGGCATATATCTGCACATGTCCTATTCCATAATCAAAAGCAAGCGCATGGCCATTTAGTTCTGAGCTAAATTTTACAAGTCAATATTTTACATTTAACATGATTATCATAAGCAAATTCCTCATCCTAAGGTGATCGCCTAAATATTTAGATTAGTTTCAATCTCTAATCATAAAGTTTTTAATTTTGACCATTTACTATGAATTTTTCTAATTTTACAATATGAGACTTATCGCCAAGGAACAATACAGATATGTAACATATATAAACGATCATATATGCCTTGAATTTAATTTTGTGAAAGCATCCCTTAATAAAATTTCAAAACCCTCTAATTTAACGCATCACCAAATACAGAATCACTGCCTAACATTCTATAACCAAGAATTATTTTTAACAAGTTGATCTTATCTTGACATATGAGAGACAAAAGGAAAAGTTTATGATAAAAAGATTTTCTTGGTGGAACCGCCACTGGAAACGTCCTCCTGGGACATGTGAACAGATGTGGAATCGCCAACTTGTGATGATTCGGCGACATGGACTCCTGATCGCTGTACTGATTCCAGAACGTTGTCACACTTGTAGGAGCTACCGCTAAACACTGCCCTGGAACGTTGTTAATTTCCGCTAACACCTGGGGCGGGACGTGATATACTGGTGCCGTACATACCTCCAAAACTTTTCCTCCACTTTAGGTCATATTGTCTTTTCCCAAACCGTCTCGGGCACAGCTAACAAAAGCGTGAAAGTCTCTATTATTCCCGTAACCAGCTGACCGTCATGAAGTCTTAGTGAATTTTTTCGCATAACCGGCAAGCCATATCAATCGTTGAAGAGCGAATCCTCGTTGCCAAACAAAACTTCTTCTCTTTTTCCACTTCCATCTCTCTCTCTCTCTCCCTTCCTTCTCTTTTTTCAACTTTCTCGCCTTATATCTCGCCAGTTCTCTCCTCAGCAAAGACATTCACGCCCTCAAAATCATCCCTCACTGGATAGGTAAGAAAAATACACGTCCTTACTTATCTTGCTATTGGTCCGTCACTTACAATTTTTACACTCCCATTTGGTCCAGCTAACCCCTAGGTAATTATCTGTATGTCACAGAGGAATAAATCAAGAAAAGTAAAATAAATGACACAGCAGCAGTTCCAGCTGGGCCAAGTCGTCACCACCCGCAGGGTAGTATAACATGGATTTCAAAAGTCTATCCACCTGTTGTCCCAACAACGAAGAAAGGTCCAGTTGTGCGGAACTGAAGTGTGCTCACCTCTTTTAAGATGGGAATCCATCACTATCTATTGCCGTTGTCCCAACACCAAAGAAAAGTCCGTTTTTACGGAACAGCAATACTTTCTCTTTCTTCACTTGACACAAAGGAAGCCATCACTCACTCTACAGCTGTTGTAACGCCTTTGACATAGAAAAATTACATTACACACTCACTACAGCTGTTGCAAAGCCTTTTACAGAGAAAAATACCACACATAGAAATTTCACTCATATGAAAAAGGGGGGTGGAGTATAAAGTATTACATTATCCCGTTCAGTAAAACCAAAAGAATTCAGCTAATTTAAAACAACAGATTTTTCTGTTGCTAAGAAAAAATCACGACTGTGCACATTACAATCTCTAGACCCTCTGAGGATCTCCCTGCTTCAACAGGCTGTGGTTTCTCACACCGTCCGTTTTCCAGTCAATTCCTCCGTTGTCTGACATTCTTGACCATAGTGTGCCGTTTTCGAAGAAAAGAAATTGGGACTGTACTGTAAAAGCTTTCTATACAGGAAAAATAATCTGTATAGGCGAGTGAGTTTCAAAAGTGATTATCGTTTAGGGAGGTTGAAAATACATTGTGTAAATAGGAAGAAAATATCGGTATAGGCAGGTATATCCTTATAGACAGTATCGTTATACGTAGGTTTCACTACATAAACTATTGCAGCAGTGGATGTGATTTTGCACGAAATATTTAAATCCATTAACAATCCATCACCATTTATCTTTTAGTGTTTTAAACATTCAGATAAAGGCAGGGACAATCTACGTCCGAGTTCCTTTACAATATTCAAAATATTTCTCTTTTCTTAGAGGGAAAATAACATATTAAAACGTACTATATTTTCAACCAGCCCTCATTTACTTTGCTACTCAAATGCAGTAACAAATTATCGCTTTTCTTTCATATTTTTTAACAATAAATGTACCGACATATGTATGTTTATTTTTCTGCAAATATGCTCACCAAAGTTCTCCGAAAAACGTAAACCTCCTCTGAGTACTTTCTTATTAAATCAAAACATTCGAATCTAGCCTTTTTATTATCTATCTTATAACAGTGTGGTTTAAATGAAAATGCGAGATGTTTGGAAAAACAACATTTCCTATAAACCTTTAAACAATATACCGCACAATAACTAATTCATATTTACAAAGTGCAATTATTCTGAAAAGATTTAACTCTGCGTTGTTGATTAAAAATATAAACTTAGAAACTTTTAGAAAGAACAAAATGTTTCCAAAAATATACGTTCCAAATAAAAACATCAAAAGACAAGAAGAGAGAGAGAGAGAAAGGAATGCAAGAACAATTTTTTTCCGATGTCTAATAAATTGAAACAGGAAATCATTATATCTCGACGCGAGTGACGTGAATCGTTTTAAAAAGAAAGGCGTTAAAAATCTGGAAAGTTACACTGCAGTTTCAAATTACTCTTATTTGAACGGGGATATTCTGGAATTTACAATGATACTAAAATTACGGTTGTCCGATGAGAATATATGCAGAAAAATCGTGAAAATAGGCAAAAACGCCTGAATGTACCATTTAATATTAAATAAATAAAAATCTAGTTCTAATTTCAAAATACTTAAATCGAATTCCAAACTAAAAAGAATATTTTCCTTCTGATAATATAAACCGTCAATAGTTATTTAAAGAGGATTTTTAAATTTTCAAATGAATTAAATTACTTTCTCTATCAAAAAAATAATTTTCATATTTTTGCAACTTTCAATGAAAATTTTTTTGATTGTTTTGGTGGGTTGAACTTCATCAGTTTCTTTCAAATGTTATTTTTTTCCTTTCATTTCATCACTCCAAAAATCAACATTTCTGTTAAATTTAAACTTTGAAAATTTTACGGATGAATTGTAAAATTTTTGTGGTAATTGATGATGACAGTAATTTTAAAGTTTAAAATTGAACAAATTATAACTATATATTTCATCATTTTATTATATTATACAGTGAGACCTCGGCTTTCGTCGATGATCCGTTCAAAAACAATCAACGAAGTCCAAAATTGACGAAAATAGAGGCAGAAATTTCCATATTGGTCAAGGAAAATCTAATTAATTCCTTCTAGACACTCCAAATTAATGCCAAAAAACATTTTTTAGAGAATAAATATAGTGTTTAATACTAAAGACAATAAGAAATTAATACAAAATGAATATAAAACTGTTTAACTCTATAGAAGTTTAAAAATGGTTTACCAGTAAGGACTTCTCTTAGCAATCACCACTAGCATTATAACCCAACAAAAGGGTTAAGACTAGCTTTCAAAGACTTGTGTCCTGGAAGATTTTGTCGAAGTTCATATCCGTGTAGAGCTTGAATTTCAAATTTTTACGCAAGAGGATTAATGTGGTCCGAGTTATTAAACGGAAAATTACTCTCTAACTTTAACTACTCAGGCCTCTTTTGGAATACAAAAATAACTACACATACAGGGAGTAAAAAGACTTATTCTCTAGCTATTATTTATACAACTGAATTCTATAAATTTAAATCTTTGACAGAATGAAATATCAAACGCAATCACAAAGTGAAACAATTATTGATGCTAAATTCTGGACATAAAACCATGGATAATATGACTTGAACCAGGCGACACTCTCCCACCTTTTAATTCACCATTTTCGGACAGGTACGGCGCATAAAGTGCACCAGTGAGTATGTTCCATAATGCTGATTAACCCTCTGACTACCGTTTTTTTAAATACTATTTAGATACAACACTTGCTAACATGTTCAAATATCGTTTAACCAAGCGAATTGTTGTTTATATGGAAAGATGTTTTAGTATAATTTGATTGAAATCTATTATAGTGCTAAGTAAACACATTTAACGAGCAAAAATAGCAGGATGCAGCAGAAAGTAGACTTTATTCCTACCCGAGGAAATCACGGTATAAGCAGTCAGAGGGTTAAAAGCTATCGAAGGTTGAGAGTTCGCCAACCCTCTAACCTCGTATTAACTTTCCTTCAACTTGCTCAGGCAGTTTCTATTGACAATGAATCAGTGTGATTTTGCTCGAAATGCTGTCGATAACCCTACCTGTCTATCACGAAATGGCGGGAAATTATCCCTCCAAAGCTATTCGGCTGTTTTTGTAGAATTTAGCAAGAAAATACCAGCTGAAGACGAATCAGATGCAATAAATATCGATGGAGAAGTAACTGAGTGCAGCGACCAAGAAACTGAATCTGAGATTGTCGTGGAGGTCAATCCAATTCATGAAAAATATATCGACTGAAACCAGGATACAAATGTTTGTAGCATCAGCCCATTCAACCTCTAATATTATTATACCATAAAGAAGAAAGTTGCTTATAATTAAATAGGCATAGAGATGAAAAAAATGGGATGGCGCATAAAGTGCGCCAACCTGGTCTGAACATTCTATAAATGAATTTGTCCCCAAAGGTTTAAAGGAATTTAACAAAAACCCTATAAAATCTTTACATATGTTTTTTTTAAAAGTTCGATTCATTTAACAGAAACTCCTGTTAAATGAATCGAACTCCTGTTCCTGTAGCTACGATCACGATATAAATCTGCTACACCTCGGTCAAGTATTCTGTTCGTCTGACAGATCCTTATATGGTTCGTGAATAGATGGGAATAAACTCTTTTCTCAATAATTTTTCACATTACATTTGAAACTTTTCATGTCGAACTTGAATCCCCCAACAAGTAAATATAATTAATTTGATGTTTTTTTTCAAGATATATTCCAGAAATTTTCTTTGGATTTCTTTCTGTCATTTTCACTTGCTGATCTCCTAGCTTCTTTCTTCTCAGTTTGTAAAAGGAACGAATGAGATTCATGGGAATTTCTCTTTCATTATAATCACTTCTCTGATTGTTACCTTCATCATTAGAGCCAACATGAACACTACTTTATCTCCACCAGTAGTCCGCAAACTATCTTCATTTCTGACCCACCTCACTTAGTGAAAAACTTTTTCACGCCCCTTCGAGGGAACGTGACCACGTTCCTTAAAGAAAAGCCTTATATTTTTTATTGCCAAATACATTTCGGTGAATTAACCGACCCACTAAAATTTTCACACGCCACTGATCTTCACCCTCATCAGCACTTTCATTATCTGTCTCAGATTTCTTTTTGTCATCATTTTCTATATCCATTTCATTAATATTCTTCATCACCACTTTTGTTCTCAATCTTAGAGCCAACGTGAATACTACTAGGAACATTTTTGCCTTCATCCGCACTTTCATTAGCCCATATAGTTCCGTCTGTAGATTGCTTTTCTTCGTCACTGTCATGTTCAACGGCATCACTCATTTTGACGTCTCTAGCCTGTACATCCTGATCTGACCGCTGTCCGTTTGCAATTGAAGATGATCCCTGCAGTGTATGGTGACGATTTTTTATGATTAGAAGATTACCGGAACGAGGGTGACCGGGTGTTGAATAAGAAGAATTCTAGGCAGCTTCCCCTTCAGACTGGGAAGTGGATGAACATGGCGATGTGCATGTCCTTCTTCATTTCTTTCGCAATTGTCTTCATCCCACTTTTTGAACCACCACTGGATCGCATACATTTCCTTAAATCTTCTCTAAACACTCATCTGTTAAGAAATACTCTCAAAGAGCGATACATGCTAATACAAATATACATCAAGATTGACAATTTATGAAAAAGACACCTACTCTTCAAAATGTCTATTTCTTGGTATACTATGTCTTTTTTCAAAAACTCAAGTGTTCCATACATGGTGTTAAAAGAGCTTAAAGAGTAAATTATTTCCAACTGAGAACATAAATGTCTTACAAGAGCTTTCTTAACACTTGATATATGTTTGCCAGAATTAATGGAACAACCTGAATGCGGAGCACATATGTTTAGGATTATGTTGAGACATTTCATATTCAACAGTTTCAGAATAAGATTTAAATAATAATTAATAAAATAATTAAAACTAACAAAAAATTAACTGCTTTTCTGACCATCATTTGAGGATACTATGAAAATATGGTAATTTTGACCATTCGTGCAATTTCTCATCTTAAAGTGTCAGGCAATAAAGTACTTTTTAAAAACTGAAAATACAATGCATGAACGTTCATTAGTTTATAATAGCGCAATTATTCGAGTGTTAACGCCGGTTTGAAGCTGTTTGAAAGTCTGACAATTTGCTTGCGAAATAATTTAGTTACTCTATTTCTTGAAACAGACTTTCTTTAGAATCATTTACCATATTCATTCCTTAAAGGACATAGCAAAAAAGCCAAAACATTCTTATATGCATAAATGTGTTTATAAAAGTTTTACCACTATTGTAGTACTTAATATTTCTATATAAGTTTTTTTGAAACCTTTTTTTCCCAGCGATGGTGATTTTGCTACATCTATGTCTTTTATTTAAAGTTTGAACATTAAAGTTCGGGCTGGTGATTTGAAGTGGAAATGTTTCAGGGGACTATTCTTGATAAAAATCCGTAAGGTTTTATTTTTTCTGATTTTGCGGTTTCAGCTCCATCTGTTAGATCATTGGATGCAAATTTTTGACATCTATTTTTAAACGGGTGGAACGGTTAATTGCATCAGAATTTTCCTTCTCAAATATTGGTCAACTGGCAAACTATGTAAAAATAAAGGAAAAAAATTATACGGGTACTTCAGTGACAGCGTCATTCTTCGTTCTCAGTCACATTGCTAACGGTGTAGTTCGATGTTTTAATTTCTGCTCTCGAACATTCAGGATCTCGCGTCTATTTATTTATTATTATTATTTGTCTATTAACTTTATGCCACTGACTTTTTTACAATTATTACCAATAATTGCTGTTGTAAAAGGGGAACACTTTAGCGACGAAAGGCTCAAAAAATATCTTCGTTTCAGATGATGGTTCAGAACTAATGGAACTAGAATGGATTGATGAAATTTAGTTGGCGGTAGACGTTTTTGAAAGGAACCGAAATAGATCATATTTCTCCTTGTCCATTTTTGCCTTTTCGAAATACGCAAAGAGAAAGTTCTGGAATAGTAAAAAAATTCGAAGTCAGATATTCATGAATTTCCATATTTTTTTCTTCCTGAGTCAGAAAAAGACATTTTTGAAAGCATATCTCTATGCCTGTGAACACTCCAAAATTCACTCAGCTAGACGGTAAAAAATTTAGTATGTGGTCTTCACACCAAATTCGTAAATATTTATCAAATTTTGGTCGAAATACATCCACAGAATATATGTCAGTCCCAGTGCATGTGATGACGATAACTCAAAATATAAATTGATAGATATGTAAATACGAGATACTTTTATCTTCGGAACTGTGTATCTGTATCAAATTTTGTACCCAGTCTGCAAAAGGTTGACCTCTGTTGGTCTGTATATTCGCAAGCATGCGAACGCGGTATCTTAAACTGCAGCGACCAATATACATGACATTTGGCATGTGGTCGTCTGATCATAATTGTATGTCTGCATCGAT
Organism: Araneus ventricosus; assembly: GCA_013235015.1. Lineage (NCBI taxonomy): Eukaryota > Metazoa > Arthropoda > Arachnida > Araneae > Araneidae > Araneus > Araneus ventricosus. The sequence continues at coordinate 95,695 of BGPR01002010.1, forward strand.
TTTTGGACCAAATCCGTGGAAAGGAAGGTATAAAAACAGTATACTCGGATTTTTTCATTATACTACGAAGCACAAAATGAGACGAATTGTGTTAATACATGGGGAAATTGGAAGAGGAAGTGCACTCCAAGAAGCGATTTAAACTTCCACATTGCTCCCGTCTCTAATTATGCGATCCAGAAACATTTGAGTTTTCGTAATGGGCCAAATCTTGACCAAAGTTCAATTTTCTTGCGGGGTGAGATGTCACCTTTATTAGGAAGTATACGAGAGAGTCTAGGGGAGACCACACCCGCTGGTTTAACAGATTTTCGTGAGTATATCCTTATTCTCTCTCGCTATGATTATCTACAGATATGATTTCAGAGTTTTGCGAGGTCAGATTCGTAATAGTCGGTCGAAATGGTTTAAAATGAAAATAGAAGTTGTTTCGTTTCTTTTTCAGGTGTCGAAATTAGATGCACAGCAGTGAAAAATAATTTCGCTATCCTTGGAGTCAACAAAAATGGAACTTTATCCGCTCAATTTACGAATTTGTAAGGAACGGGTAAAATTGTAGAAAATAGAATTGTTTTAAGTTTCACGAATAGTAATTTATAAATGTCTGACTAAAAAATCTCACTGAATGTTTTAGAACTTAAAAGGTATCTTGGGAACGGGAATAGTAGTCTTGATTTCTTTTCGACATAGCGATGGAACGAAAAAAAATATGATTTTGATAATTTATTTTCTTGAGAGGAGGAGTAATCATATCACAATCGCTCGAAAATAATTTTCTCTTTCTAAATAACAATTTGATATACAAGTAAATTTTCAAAAAATCGTAAAGCGCAATATTTTGTTATTTGCTTTCCCAATTCCAATTTAAATAAGTCTAATTTATGTAATTTCATATTTCACTCTTTATCTACTTAAAACATTTCTGTCTAATTGTATCGAATTAATTAATTTTCTTAAATAACTTTAATAGATTCATTTCACAACCGCGGTTATTTCTCAAATTATCGGAATTCTATCAGTAGCCACACAAGAAAGACATGGACGGATATTAAAATCTCTTCATCTTTAACCTTTTTTATTACAAAAATGGCAATTTTATTACTTTTCTATAATGTACTTAAACGGCAATTTTATCACTTTTTTAATTAATACAATACATGTATATTCTGTGTTTCAAATATTCTGTACTATTTTATTCTATGTTTCAAATATATTGTATATTTCTTTTGTTTACAAAATATAATTTCATTTTTCTTTATATGAAAAGCTTATATTTATCAAAATTAAACATCTGAGAACTATAAAATGAAAACATGTGAAATTATATCGATTTTATTCACGCTTTAAACTTCATTGCTTAAAAAGCCTAATCAGAGACTACCACCACTATTACCTTCAAAGCGAAAAGTCATCATCCGATCAGATTGTTTCTATTTCAAAGAACAACATACTCCCAAAAGTTATTTATTTCGTTATTGTTATGAAAACTTCAGAAGATAAGCAATTTTCCAAGTTACTGTAGAAGGCTACTCAGGATTTTTCCTTTCCAAAAAACATGCCCTCGGTTCGTGATTTAGTCTCATGAAGAAGAATTGAATTTTTTAGTTTCTGTCCCCCAGTTCGTTAACAAGTTTTCTTTCTAATTACAGCGTATCTAAGGTTGGTGAACCGGGCTTATGTCCAGGACCTAGTGGGACTCCTCAACGAACTACCTTACTGTTCAGCAACGCATTCCGAGACTACAACTTTTGGTATTTACACTGTTAAGCAATATTCTATCTGAACCACCGTATTAATTTTAAAAATATGTATATTTATCCTATTAAAAGCTGTTCTTAAAATTGAAAGTGATATGTGTTAAAAATGTTAATTTTGGGATTTTAATTATAAAAGTTAATTCTTGGAAGTTAATTCTTGATTGGTGCCAGAGGTTAAATTTAGCTTTTTATTTCAACTTTAGATTTATATTTCAATTATGAGTTGAATACTGAGTGCTGAAAATATGAAACACAAACAATAATACAATTTGCTTCACCAAAGAATGCACCTACCCTTCTGGCACCTGAATAATTTAATTGGCAGCTAAATAAAAAAGCTGAAAACATAAATAATACCATTGCGTTATAGAAATAATTAGAGAAATTAAAACAGAATCAAAATTTTAAATTTAAATATTTTATTTAACTATCGTTGAATTAAATCAATTACTGCCGCCAATTTAAAATAGATATATCCAAAAATGATGCAAAAGACCAAACTATCAAAAACAACAATATAAAAAAAGAAAATGTAGCTACACATTATAACAAAAAGCGCTGCAGGCTCGATATGATGTAAAGATACTAAAAATAAAACTACTTAAATCTAGAAACATTTTGCTTCTGCAGAAAAAATTGTAGTATGTTGACAATGCATAGTACAGTCTTTGTTCACTCATGAAAACTTATTGGAGACACATGATGTATGTAAAACTTGAAATTTTTTTCCTTCACAAATGATATTTGCAGCATAAATTTTAGAGACGAATCAACGCACACAGCTTTGTAATTTTTACATACGATTAATCAGGAAAAAGCTCTGAACGAATCACAGGTGATTCCGTTGCATTATTCATGCTCACAAATGCTTCCAACAGAACTTCCCTCAGTTTCCAATCTTAACGGAAAAAAAGCTTTCGAAGGGCAGGCTGTTCAATTATACCAACCTGAGCATTATTAGTGTACTGCAATCCATTATTGCGCGGCATGGTAGGTTGAGTAAATTTTATCCAATAACCGAGACTGGATAACTTCATGCGTGCAAATAATTACACTCAAGCTATAGATTGTTGGAGAGCGTAAGAACCTCATCCCATTGACAAAATTGATTATAAGAAGCACATAAACGTATCACAAGGGCTTCCAATCCCAACGTGAACAGAAAAAAACGAAAACTTTGTTGACACTCGATCCAGTTGACACCGTTAAAGATTTTCACAATTGCAGAAAAGACATGACAGAAAACTTGTTGGAGAGAACGAACCATCACATTCTAATTTCCAACGGAAAATACTGCAGGGACAAGCTTCCTGAAGGCCCAAAGGCCTCCAGAAGCCCGCAGGTGCAACCACCTACTTCACGTTTGGTCAAGCCCAAAAAGAATTCAAATCACACAAAGGAATCTTCCAGAGAGGTGACGCTAAAGCCCTTTTACAAAATAATTCATACGCAGAACAAGATGGCGAGTAAATAGCCCCGTTAAATTAATTTGATTTATAAGTTAATAAACTTGAAACATTAAATGAAAAGATATAAAAAGTTAAGGCAATTAATATTTAAGTTGATTACTCAGTAAATAATTAAGAAAGATTTAGATATTTAATAAAACTGTAAAAAATTACTGTTTAAAATTCAAAAGTTGCCAGAGATGCCACAAGAAACAAAATAAACTTTGGTGGCGAAGATTTAAATATTTAAAAATACTGATAAAGCCGAAAAATGATGTAGTTGCATTTTTTGCAATCTAACAGTATGATAAAATAAAATAAAACTTAACTTATTTCTTGTATATTTTATTATAGGAATGAAGCTGCGATTTCACTGCATATTAACACTCTGAGCCCTACGGGGCACCAATGCGCCCCCGTCGACTGAGGACGTGGTCGGACGTTTTGGGACTGTTGGGAGTATTTTAGGGGATATAGTTATTTTTAAATAAATTTTTGACATATTATGATTTGCTGTATTGCCTCAATACTTAATTAAAATAAAAATGATGTTGTTATATTGTTTAATATTTTAACTACGTGTCATAGGCTCGAAACTTTGTTTTAATGTGCTCCAAAATTTTAAAAATTCGAATCTCATCGATATTCTCCTGGAACCTTCATTTGATCAGAATTAATTATCAGAACGTGAATCAATTGTCAGAACAAAGCGCGAAGTTAAAAAATCTAATTGTGTATTATTATTAGTGTCCAATACAATATAGTATTACTAAAGATAAAAAGGAACCGAAGTTTCTATCTCTGGTTTTGATTAACCGTAGAAGACAGAGAACATGGAGTTCAGCATACAGAAGCTCCAAATTCCCGAAATGAAATCGGAAAATTAACGTTTGCGATAATGGTGTGTTTCTGTGTAACGTTTGGTTCAAAGAATATCGGATGTTTGGAGAGGCTCGAGTAAAGAACAAGTTTAATGTGAATTTCAAAACTCTTTAAAACCATATTTCAAATGAGGGAGAAATTTTTAGCAACACAATTATAAAATATCTTCCCATTTGGTATAAATTGTATAACATTGTTTTGCTTGACAATCTCTATTCCATTTGAAAAATGTCGTCTTCTGGAATAATTATGTTTTGAGTGTTTTCTGTTTTGTTTCTTAATTCATTCTGCTTTTATAGTCATTCAGTTAGATAGATTATTTGAGAAATTATTAGATTCATATTGCAAGCAACTATTAATACGCTTTATTGAATAATATAGTTTATTTATAAGTTTAGTAAAATTATATACTATGGAAATTGGATAATTTAAAATTGGAGAGATTAGACTGAAAATCCGATTTATTAAAAGTTTCGTAAAAAAAGGAAAACGTATCTAAAGATAGTACAGCTACTTCGGAGTCATATAAAAACCTCGAATAAGAATTGAGTTTTACATTGTATCCTCTCTTTTCCAAGGCAAATCTTCTAATGGGGAACAAATAACTAATTCATCTTACTTTTTCTAACTACGCATAGATGGTGTCCAAATATGGTTTATCACACTGCATCGATCAACAGAAGTGATGAGAATAGGAGAAGGAGTATGCGAAGGCGACAAGACGGACGGAGTACAGCGCCAACCTCCATTCGATTTACTTTGCGCAGAATGCAGTGTGCTTCTTCGGAATTGATGTTCTCGTAGCTATCGAAAATGTCGGACTGATTAAAAATCAGCTTTGCAGGGAGGTGGAAGTAGCGAATTAACGATGAATTTCCGTATGCGGATGTTTTCCTCTAGTTTGTTATACAATTGCAGCGTCCTCAGGCCATGCTACTGGAACTAGCTACTTTGATCCTGGCATTTCCAGCAAACACCCACGGTCGACGACATGTTTTTATCTTTGACTTTCATAGAATTAGATATGGATTCATGGCAGTTTTATAGCTAAATATAGTGGCAGACTTCCAGGTTGTCAGCTTGCCCGATGATTTTTTAACCCTCTTTACACTTAAGAAAATATGGGTCCGAAGTTCCAAACGTTGCAAATCAAGATAGCCATGGAAATTTAGCAGATAACGATGAAAATTAACTCTATAATGACGTCTTGGGCGGTTTCCGGCGCTCAGTTAAATGTTTACTTAACGACTAAGAAAACCGATCTTGGATGTTTGGCTTGATTTCAGTATAATCAGGAATTCAAAAACAAACGAGGTAATTAGTACTGATGAGGGAAAAATTTCGCAAGTTAGTTGAAGTCTCAACTATATTTATGAAAGGTAAATTCGATGTTGAAAAACACAAACAAAATCTGACACCGACGGTAAAGAGTTAAGGGGATAATGATAAAAATGAAGGGGTTAACTATAAAAATTAAAATATTTTTGGAAGAGTGGCTAGTAGAAATTATTTTAGAGACAAGTGAAAAACGGCTAAAAGATTCATTTTCGAGGAGACCACTTTAGATATTTCTGGTTTATGTGCGCCTGCTTCAATAATAATAATGCAGCAGCATAGCTCTAATATGCAATCCCTTACTTACATCTTGAAGCTATTAATTAAAGGTTCGTTAAATAAGGCAAAAATTTTTTAGTAGTTACTTTATTCTTGGGGTGCTGAATTTGCTTTTTGATTGAGCGTTTAGTAGTAACATGTTTTATTAATTCTTATGAGTTCATTTACCATAGCGATTTTTAAAATTTTATAAGACGAATTATAATTCCAAAAATATGTCTTCTGAGGTTAAATATAAATTCGTTTCTTTTTTCATAAATTTCTACAAGTTACCCCGTAAACATCCACACAACTTCAAACTTTTATTTAAAAAAAGAATATGTCTACAACAAAATTTTTTGGAGCTATGAACAGAACAACTCAAAAAAGTTTTTTCTTTTTTGCCGTCTTAGTAAATTCCACATGAGATCCCTTCGTAGCACAAATAATGTCAAGAATGTATTCTAATTCCATTCCGGAACGTTGCAGCATACCCTGATCAACAGTTTCTATAGCAGCTTAGATCCTTTGCTTACTGTGAACTTTTTAACACAACATCTTTCGCATAACCCCAGAAGAACATCTCATAACCCAGAACACATTACGCTTCCTTTTCGGAGATGCCATTTTCAATAAATCAATCTTTATGTGTCGTTCAACGCCATCTAGGACCAAGAAAAGACAGTAAAGAAACCTTCTGAGTTGTTCCGTCCATAGCTGCAAATTTTTTTGTTAAATACCTATTTTTTTTAAATAAAAGTTTGAAGTTGTAAATATCCTTTTTCATAAATTCAATTTGAAATATCTCGCACTGGCGGGGGATCGAGGAGTGTAAATATGAGACCGTATTGTTTAGCAACGGATTCGGAAACCCTCTGCGCTTTTGCGCATGCGCCTGGCGGAGTCATTTTCATCAAAATAGGGAGGAAGTGAAGAATGGAAGGGTGATGTTTACATTTTACTGAGCGTGACCAAACAAAGAACTCCGGAAATGCGCTCATATGACTCATTGCCTGACACCCCTTTCCGGTGTAAAATCGTTCAAAAGTGGTAGTCTTGGAATCCGTTGCTGAACAGTAGCTGTGGGGAGTGAGTCATTTCCTGGGAAAGGATTAGGATTTTCGTACTGACCTCTCACTGATATTAGTAAATCCTGTTTTATTTTTAAAAAATCGATTCCTGATTAACAGTATGTCCGGACAAGCGGAGGCTAGAATAGCGGGACTTTAATATTTCAGAATTTAATTTTTTAAGACTTCCACGATAAATTAATCTTGATTAATTTACAATTACTCTGACTGAAGATACGAAAATTAAAATTAATTACTTTATTATTATTTAATTCTTTAATATTTAATTATTACTTTATTATTCTTGAATACTGTACTATTTAATTGCTACTTTATTATTTACTTCAATTTTATTTTTATTTATAAAATTCAGCATTAAAATTGCTTTGTGATGTTTTATAAAACCATCTATTGCTCACAACGTGTATTTTAGAATTGATTCCCCATTGCAAAACTGCGCTCAATTTAAACTAAAATATTGTATGTCGTTTAAATGTATGAAGCAGCTGATTAACATGAAACCTCAGTAAAAAAGCAAATATTGACATCTAAGATTTTTTTAATCTGTCATTTACCAATAATATTTTAAAAGGAACACTTTAGGGGAAAGTAAATTACTTATATAAACGCAATAAATTTTTTAAAAAATTAAATCAAATCAATTCAAATAAATTGGATTCCGGAAACATTTTTAAAGATAATTTTCATTTCCCTGTCTGTACTCTTACAGAACTCTGAATCACGTGATTCCTTCACTCGTCATCTGTTTCGTATTGTCGAGATAGTAACAGACATGGATAATCAATACTACTTTAAGAAATTCTCATTGTAGGAATTTATCTCTTATAAAGGAATAATAATTACTGTTATCAGATGTAGACACTAAAGTATGCATAAGAACAGGTAAGCAAAGGGTGAAGAAACCTCTTTCATTTCACTTGTTTTTTCCTTCCAAAACATGACCGTTTTACGTAATTAAAGGTGAAGAACCTCTTAAACTTCGAAATATTAGATAAGCTATGAGTACATATTGTTAAAGAGTTTTTTTATGCAACACAGAGATAGGGTTATACAATTATTTATCAGTTAGATATGAGAGTTTTCAAGGTCATCAATGATCGGTATTTAAGAAGTCGCAATTGCGTAGAAATGTTTTTCTGCTCTATTTTAGAATCAGAATGATTCCACTGTATGCAATTTTTGGGCTCTTAGGGATACTGATGGTTTTCCTCAGATATTCACTTTGGAGAAGAAATTATTCCCAGTTGATGCCTGGAAAGAGACCGTGGTTTTTCAATATTTTCGGTGATTTAATAGAAATTTGGACAGCCAAGAGTGTGCCACTTGGTAAGTACATTTTTCCCCAGAAAAATCAGCGAATTATTAAATAAGTTAATGATATTTTATTGATTTGATTTATTAATAATCATTACAGTGTCTAAATAATTCCAAATAACTTCTTCCAAATCCGATATTTAAATGTAGTCTCTTTAGCTAATTGTTCAATAGATATTTTTATTATCATATAATTCCAAATAAATGGTTTCAAATTCAACAATTAGTTTCAATAATTAATTAATAACAAATTCAGTTAGTGGATTATTTTTAATTAATTTATATCGATTATGAATAATTTAAAACAATGACTTATTTTTGTATTAATTTATATGAATTTTAGAGTAATTTATATCAATGACTTATTTCTTCATCAATTTATATATATTAATTTCCCGTTTTGAAGAAACATGAGGGCTATTTTGGGACTGACCTCATAATTTTTAGCCTCGGTCAGACGACGAGGGGACACCTCAGCTGGCAGCTCCCTCTAACAGGTCTCTCTCATCGCACCATCTCGAGGTCGTTTGGCCAATTGCGTAAGATTTAGCCAGTAACAGCCCCCATATACGGCGGAATTTCGGTGGAATCAGGTTTCGAACCTGGAACCCTCCGGCCCAAAGGCCAAATTTTTACTATTACGCTACCGCAGATCTTTAATTTATATCAGTTTTATCTATTTATTTAACCCTCACCGGCTTCACTTACTTACAGAAAATGGCGTACAGCGCATGAAAGCCGGCACGGCAGATTCACAAAACATACAAGACAAAACATAAAAAAAAACACAGTGACAAAAATCTAGAAAAAAAAATATACATGACAACATAATGAAAATTTAGAAAAGAAAGAAGTCAAAACTAAGAATAGAAACTTAAAAAGCTAAAATTAATATACAATACAATAATAATTTTAAAATAGGAAATTTTTAAAAAAAGAGAGGAAATTTATTTCTTGGGGTATTTTTTCATAAGAAATTTATTTATGACCTCACAAATCTGCGTCGCTATTGAAAATTTTGTTAGCGCAATTTTAAATATTTAGATGTCGCCTTTTGAAATTTTTAACCATAAAATCTTTTAGTATAAGTTATTTCCTAATGATCGGTAACTTTTTTAATGCCCAATGAACGGTCGCATAATAATGCTGGCTGGTTCCTTATTTTTCAAATGTACAACTGTTGTTATTTCAATACTTTTCTTTCCAAAGTTTTGATTGATCATAATTAATTTTCCTTAGGTATTATGGAGTTGCTTCGAAAACGAGCGGAATTATTTCAAAAAGAGAAGATATTTTGCATATGGGCAGCATACATACCTTTCGTATTTTTTGTTCGAGCAGACGTCGTGAAGGTTTGTATACCATTTTATGACTCTATAAAAAATCAACAACTTTCGAATGCTCATGAAAAGACGAAATATTCAAATTTCGAAAAACTTTTGATAATGTGAAAAAAGAATAAAAGTTCTGTTAAGGGTGCTAAATCTACTTAAAATATGCCTTATCATTTCTTAAAGAAGTTTTGATGTTGCTTTATTGTTGTGTGTCCCGTAATGACGACATGAACTCATTATAGCACAATTCCTCACTTTCAGAGGTAAAAAAGTGTCCAAAGAACCGTAACTGTAAAACTAGTTTTCGAGAAAATTGCACTAAAAAATACGATGACGTTATATAAGACTACAAAGAGACTTTAAATGAGCCATGAAAAAGTGTTAGGAAATTTTCTGAAAATGGAAAAAGTCACATTTATTAATATTTTTTGTACCTAAATCATGTTATTACAATATTTCATTGAATATTTTTATAGTATTTATTTAAGAATGCAAAGCAATATAATCAAAATACTGGCAAAAATGATTAATTAAAAATTTTAATAATTTTTTTAAAAATTAAATCAGATACACTAAAAACGAGTTTTAAAAATATGTAACTTCTTAGAAATTAAATAATTTAACAGAAGAAAAAAACAATATGAAATGCAATCTGCGCTTTATGCATAAATACTGCGATCTTATTTTTGGTATAGTTTTGCTCATAAACAAAAGTAAAAAGTGTATTTATGCAAGTTTCACTAAACAACGAATATGAAATCAGTCCTCATAATAACTAATTTAAAACGTATATTAAAAAATATTTAATGTCAACATAATGAGCGCTAAATAAATAGTTAGTGAGAAATGTATGTGTTCAGCATTTGAATATGCAATTTTCAGATAACTTCGTTCAGTTAATGCTTGTTTTCACCTTGAAGTATTTCATATACAAATCATATTTAACCCTAAAGAGAGAGGAAAAAAATAAAAAGTCATTTTGATCGGCTCCTAAATTAGACCGATGTCATATCTTCCATGCTGTTAAATACTTGGGCCGTAAAATAAGCAAATTATGTTGCAACGAGGTAAAAGGAGAGAATTAAATTATTTTTTTGAGAAAGGGGAACGGTGGGTAAGAGTAGGCAATACCCTCCGGGCCGCATATTCCCATTCCTTACTTGGTTATGAGTACGGAGGAAAATAGAGCGATTTCATTGGTAAGCTCCGCCGCTTCATTTCGCGAAGGGGTGACGTCACAAAACGCGAACTTCGAATTTGCTTAGGTTGCTATTCTTTCAGACTTCGCCATTATTGAACTACTAACTTTCGCTTGTGTTTTATCGAGTGCCTTTTCTTTCTTCTTTTTAACTTGCGATAAAGATGGATTTGCCAGAGCATATTCGCATGGATATTACAACTGATAATTTGCCTCCAAATTCTATAAGCTACGCGAGTGCACGTATGAAGTCTTGTAGCACTGGACCAATGAAATCGCTCAATTTTCCTCCATACTCAAAATCAAGTAAGGAATGGGAATATGCCTCCGGGCCACTTAAAGTCTTAAGCCAATCTTGGCAGGCTGGTTCGGAGTGGGTTTTGGAAGAGTTACGAAAGTGGCTAAGAATACCCAGGGAAATTCCACCATCTTGGCAACACTGCAGAGAATCGCCACTTTAAAATTTTAGTTGTGTTGCTACTGTGCTAGAATACAACATATTACCACTGAGTTGCTGTAGTTCGTTTTCCATTTACAAAAGGAAAAGGCAAAAATCACTATTCTTAGTTTTCTATCTAATTTTTCGATCATAGAATTAAAGTATTTGTTATTATATAAAGAGAATCAAATATATAACAGTGTATTTCAGATTGAAGCTCATTTTATGCGCTACAAGTTGGTGTAACTTGAGTTTATCTATCTGTAGTGTTTCAACACCTAACGGCGGTTTAGTCAAACGCTAACAAGGAGGCCAAGAGTTCGCAGCAACTCTTCACAGTGTACTCTTAGCCTCTGCTGTAATATTTTATTAGAATACGACAGTAATATTTTACTACGAATTAGTTTCATCTTGACATGCCTTTTTTTTTTAATTTTAGTTGTACAAAATATTATCTCGACTATTTAATTTTTCCTCTCAAACTTGTAGTATACCACAACGTTTTAAAATTTCTGTCAATAACTCATTGATGTTACAAAATATCGATATATGAAAGGAACGCAGATATAAAACTCGTCACATACGGAAATACTTTAATTACTGTAAGTTAGCCCCAAGTTGGAGGCTGGGAGGAGTAAAGAGACTCGAGAATTGGGGATCAACGAATGAACCCTGACAAAATATTGACAGCTGTTGGTAATAGACCTACTTTCCTTTATATTTTCTATCATGTTATAAATGACGCCTATGTCTACAAATAATTCTACCTGCAGTAAAATTATTGTTAGCATTAGGGGAAAGACGGGTAGTATGGAGTCCTTTAAGGAACATTTAAAATAAAATTTATATTATTTGTTGGAATGAGTTATAACTGATCAAAACCTTTCTTTCTTTTTGTCTTTGCCTTTGCCTTTGCCTTTTCTTCACGTTAATTGTATGAAATAAATTGATCTAAGGTAAGCAAATTACATATCACAACTAATTTTTATTGCGACACTTTGCAAAAATTTAAATATGTCGGGTAATATGGGCCACAATAAGGAACACAAGGTTTAAAATAAAAATATAATTTTTTGGTTAGAAATATATATATATATATTGATTCTGTTACGAAATTACAATAAAAGATGTAAATTCGCTTACATTTCCACCATTATCCTATTATTTATTTAATATTAGTTCGTTATTAGTTATTTAATTGATTTTTCTTCTTTGTAATGCACTTTTAGGCACTCCGTAATGGTGGGATACAGTCCTTTCAGACATTGTTTTCCAAACCTGCTTGCAATTACAATTAGTTTAGTTTAATTATATTAATCCCCCGTTTTGAAGTAACACGAGGGCTATTTTGGGACAGATCTCGAAATTTTTAACCGCGGTCAGATGACGAGGACAACACCTGAGCTTGCACTCCTCTCTCCAAGCTCCCGGACCACACCAACTGGATGACATTTGACCACTACGAGTGATTTAGCGCGCACCAGACTCATACAATGGAATCGGATTGTGAACATGGAATCCTCCAAACTTGAAGCCAAGACCTTGTCACCAGGCCACCGCGGTCCCCCTTGCAGTTGCAAGTTTCATGGCATCCACAGACCACCACTCGCCTTCAGACTTCTTCTTAAACCTAGGCGTTTTTTGAAAAGTTAAAAAAGTATGTTTAATTCACATGGCCCGTACTGCTCGATTTTGGCATGGCCCATTCTATCCGACCGACATAAGTAACCGACATATGTAAAGAAAAACACATTGAAAGCTAAAATCGTGTTAAAGGAAGCAAGATGAAACTTTCACGGAATAATTTAAATAAAGTAAGCTAAATAATAACACTAGTTTCATATTTTATTATTACTTGTAGAAGTGCAAGAAGTCGTCATAAACTATACGAAGTAACCTCTTAAAGATTCACAAACAAATAAAATTTACTGAACGACATAAAACAGTTACGTCAACCAGTTATCTGCACATGGCAGAAAGTTTCTAGGGCTGTGCCAGCATAATAATGGGCTGGTATCTGCCAGCAGGCCCTAGAAACACCAGGTCCCATACTACCCGCCGTGGCCCACTTCAATTTTACGACTTCCAAAACAAAAGGAAAAAGACCATATGAACCTGAAAAAAGGAGACCTGCGCTCAAGTAAGGAAATGAAAAAGATAAAAAGGAAAAGACAGAAACGATAAAAAGGAAAAAGAAAACGATAAAAAGAAAACCCTTTAAAAATCAGGAAGGGAAGTGAAAGGGTAATTATAAAACAAGGAAAAACATACGGAAAGGACTGACGTGTTGTTATGAAAACAAACCACCACCATAGAGCTCAGCCCAGCCTAAGATTTCCATTGATAATGCCACAGTAAACTTTTGCCAAAGATATGAGAATGTCTACCACGAAAACTAGATTCAATGTAGATTGTTCAAAAAGTAATGGCACCAAATTTACAGTTCCTTCTATATATTTGCTTCGACTATTGTTAGATCATGTACGGTGCCTGCTGCGTAATCTTACCTTCCAACCCGTACAAGAGTACGGAATTGTCATTTTTTTAGTTTTATTTGTCGCACTTAAATGATGAGTGACAAAATCCTGAAACCTAGATTTATTAATTCATAGTTAAATAAAGAATATTGTGTGAAATTTTAAAGTCTGTATCGTACTTACTTTGCCTTTTATAAACTAAAAGTCACTAAATGCATGCGTACACTTACCCTCCTTTCTCCTATATGGTTACAGTTAGGGAATAAGTGTTTATATATTTGGATATCATAAATTTAATATTTAAAAAAACACGAAAGCCTTTAAGCTGTTTTAGTATAAGTAGCAACATCAAATAGGAAATATGTTTGACTATAATTTACTATAATAAAATTCATAAGGATAATTCAAAGGTAAGTTTCGGGGATTTTTTGCTTTGTTTTTTATAAATGGCTTAGGTTGGAATTCAAATAGTTGCTTAAATTCGGCTGTTTAAATCAATGGAACTATTATCTTGGCCTAAAGGACTAGCCCAGAAAGCAGTTGTAATCACTAGAAGTTCTCATAAATTAAAAGTGGAACAAGCTGGAGATAAAAAAAAGACATTAAAGATATGAATTGTTTGATCAATAAGAACAAAAACTAAGGTTACTTTGTATCCTATCATATACGAGGAAACAAAGAAGGAAGACATTTGTTACTGTATATTAAAAATGCCCAGAGGGCCAGAATTCGGCAAATTTCCCTATGTATGAATCATACATTCCCATATATCTTTCAATATACGTGAAATATCCAAATTGATTAGCGACATAAAAAATTGAACTAACAGGGCTTGTTGTCATTGTAATAAATATGTTTGTCGAAAATGTAAACACGAAACGAAATCCCTTCGCATGTAATGTTACAAATATTTTGCAAGCAATGAAGCTTGCAAAGATTTTGCAAGCATTGTTGTTGCAAAGATTTTGCAAGCATTGTTGTTGCAAAAGTACATCCTCAGGTTTGGAAAGAAAATGCAAAATATTAATTTTTGTCGCATATCAAAGTTATTCTTGTTACTTCTTTACCTGAATATTGAATAATTTAAAAAATAATAAAAAATAGTGGTTTTTCTTAAATGCCCCTAAAATTGATGAATCATGGTATAATTAAGTAATTATTCAAAGCAGGTTGATCTAGAGATCGGTTATTAATATTTAGGGATTTCAGAATTTTCTTTACCTTCATTTCCAAATTTGCTTGCATACAGGGTTTATTTTGTTAATTTTTGGCCAAAAAATAAGATAGTATTCTTCATATGAATTTTCAAATTACCCATTGCATAAATACATGACGTCAAGTTTTCTTCCCACTTAGGAACTACTGAAAAACAATAAACTGAATGATAAGAGCTGGGTGTATGAATGGATACAACCTTTAATGGGCAAAGGACATATAACAAGGTATGTTTTGAGCTGCAATTACTAATGTAGCTTTTTGATTCATTTTTCGCAAAAATTATCTGTTCTTTTCATCCTACAAGCATTCGAAAATAGAAATTCACCAATTCCAGTATAAAATATCATATGATTTTTCGAAGCAACTGTATGCAAGTATCAACTAAGGTAATTATGTTAGGTTTCAATAGGTGATCCATTTCATGCACAACATTTTAATATTAATAAACGAATAAATGTCGAGAAAAAGTGAGGTTTCTGTTTACCTTATTGAAAATTTCTGTTCAAAGATGGGTTCTTTTATAAGATTATGAATTATCTTTTAAAATCTTTTATGAATTATGTTTAGGTGTAAATATAAATTTTTTGATGTCTAGTCACAGGTACCTAGTTCTCCATCTCGTCGAGGTAACTGGATACTCACCCTCCAAAACTTAGAAACATTAAAGAAGTTTTAGTATCTATATAGGGTGCTCTTTTATTACTGATCAATATTTTAGTATTGTTTACATGGTTAAAAACTAAAAGTTTTAATACTTTCATTCCAGTTGTAAATGAGAAAGACACTGACTTTACCTCAGGAGTAGACTGACATTATCTTATACTCACAAATGACTTTTAATGAAGTACTTTTTTAACACGTTGCCTGCCACTTACGCCGTTTGACTCACATTTGTGATTCACACCTACTATCTAATTAGATGGTTGCTTCTATGTTATAGTTAACAGGTAGTATGGGAGTCATCTAATTAGATAGAAAACGCAAATCTCTCTATCACGCGTGTTATGGCAGCGAACGTGTTCATCTTATATAATCCTTTTTCAATTAATGTGTTTTCGTGCATATCGGTGCACATGATTTTATGTATTTGTGTGACACATTAAAAATATAATAACTTTGATATAATTGTATTTATTGTAAACTCAAAAATATACATAAAAAATTATTTCCAGAAGCCAATGCGAGGTATAAGTTATTTAGAATGTTAGATAAATGTTCAAAAATGAATATTAAACGTATGAAAAAAATCTTCAAAAGAATTTTTAAAACTGAGTTAAACAGCAAAATACTTAATGCAACTTATTGCAAAGCATGAAAAAATAAAATCCAGTCCTCAAAAACAATGTCAGCAACAACTAGAACATAATGATTAATGTTCGAGATTAAGATAAGAAGCTCAGCTAACTGACTCAAAAAAGCAGGGCCGTAGAATACAAGGGCTGGACCACTGGCGCGCGGAAAATTTCCCCAGCCGCCGTGCAGCTCTGACGTCACGCTTGAACATCCGCTGCGGCTGCTCACTTCTCACTAGAGCACTTACACATCTTCTGATTTCTGTACCTGGACTGGCTCTAGTGATAAGAGTGGTCAGATTACATTGATATGCATTTAACCGTAACAAAGAAATAATCCGTCATTGATTCAATAATCATTAGGGCTTTTTAATAAATTGTATATTGCGATAACTTTCATCTATAATGTCACTGCCAATTAAAATGCAACGATCATTGTTGGTGATTTGATAAATAATGCTTCTTATCTATAAGATTGTTCAGTTTAGTAAACAATAAATAATTACTGTAAACATTTAAGCTTATACAGCTTATGCAGGCACACACCCGCTACACCACTGGAAGGCTGGAAGAAGGATAGTATGCAAATCATCCAGCAGCGTGTGTGCTCCTCAAGGCTCGGACCCACGATCAGATAATCCCCGAGCTACTCGCGTCGTAAGGGATTTGTGATTATTCTGAATTGGAGCAGATGCGCCATGCCCACGACGCGTAACTTGACAAACTTTCTTCGCGCCGTCTAGCCAGTGAACTGCTTTTCTTTAAACCTCTCAACACTCTACAGGTCAGCAGCAGTTTACGAGAGCTTCCCTTCGCCCTATTTCTCACCAAGAGCGCGCCTGGGGCCCCCGGGAAGAAAAGGGCCCCGACGGTATCATTTCAATTTTGAATAATATTTAATAGTAAGCATTTCATCGAATTTTATGAGCTCACTCAGCTCCAAAAAGGAAACAAAATTTCATAAAAATTCGAAATATTTTTGGGTGCTGAAGTTTAGTGTTACATTTATAGCTTTATTAATTACAACGCAGGTATTTTTGCTTGATTTGAAAATAATGTTTTCGAAATGTGAAAAAAAATGTGCTTCTTTAAATTCATATTCAACAGAAAGAGTAAATGTGTTAGTCAGTGTTCTATTCTCATTTGTTATATTTGCAAAGATTGTGACTACCAATTTATTTCCTTATATTTAATTCAATAAAAATAGGATATGGCGTACAAGAAATGAAATTTTTGTTATAACAACGCATCTCAAGCGTTGCTATTAAAGCATGCCCTATTTAATATCCAACACAATTTTCATGTAAAAATAACAAGAAATTAATAGTCTATTTAAATCTTATAATTCCAACAACTGACCGTTTTTTGATGACAATATATTTTTAAATATTTATTATCTTAAAAAATATGTTCTTAAAATGAATTTCTGTACTTCTCGATTTCTTGCGTTTTAATTTTTAAACTAAAATAAAAATGTTAATTATCTGTCTTGAAAAGAGAGTCAAGAATTATTGTTAAGTTCAATTCCCTGAATTTCTGCAATGGCTTATTTAATATTATTACGCCTCTATATATATGAAACATGAAGAACTAAATGGCATTTAGTTTATAAGAAGTCATAATCGCCTTCTTTCGATACAATGAGTATAAAATTTATATAAATTTAAACTTTGTCGCTTTACAAGGTATTTAATAAAGATGCAGCATTTCATAAAATTTAAAAAATAATTTACCGTTTAGAATTAATGTATAATTTTAATTCTAATCAATTCTTAAAGCATCATGTTGATGTTTTATGTGCTTGTATTTGGCCATTTGCTCGTATCTATTAAAGTCAGGTTCATGTTCTATTATAATTTATCTCCGAGATTTTTTAAGTTTGGCGATTATCTTAGAGCATGAGAAAGGTATTTTAAACTTATAAAGGATTATTTTTAAAAAAAAGCTATCTGGTTCTTTTACATACAGCAAAATAATCTGAAAAAGTCTCAGAATGAGTTTGATTTCTTATTAATCTTCAATTTAAAAATATGCTGATAAAAATGGCTTGGAGCATTTTTTTTCTTTGTTGCATGAATTCATGCCTCAAGAATTTTTTAAAACTTATAAAATGACGAGATAAAACGGTTTATAACACTTTGCTTCTTCAATGAAAAGAGGCATAGATAGTATGCTGATTTGAAAATTTAATATTAAATATCAAATTTGTTTTTGCATTTCCACTTCAGATCAGTTCAGTATTTAGAATGAACATAATTTCTTTTAGTTCTTTATGCCTCACTAATGTTATTAGAAAACAATCTTGATGTGTTCTGTAGTAATACAGAAAGCAATTTTGGAAAGAAAAAGTTATTTGCAGCTTCCTTTTATTCGATAATAATTAAATTTTGATTTACCATATGCGAATTTCGAAATCTTAATTATTATTAATTAAGATGTAGATTAAATATACTGATTATACAGTTACATAACGTAGCAATTATAAAATGAAAATTTATCAATAAAAATGTAGTTATCATCATTAAAAGTTTGCATTCGAAACTGCTAAAAAACTACGACGCGAGAACAGAGTACAAATTACAACAGGACACGGGAACGGATAGCGTCTGTCCGATCTCGCGTCTTTGATGTTTACCGCCAGAAGTTGGGAACCACAGATGGTCTTACAAGACCCCGAGCGACATCGAATCTACCTGTTCCCATGGCGGGAAGTAACGCGCACCGCAGACGAAATCTGTGGTTTATATGATCGAGGGTCCGGGGCTTCACACTTCGCCATTCGAATGAAAGGTTTAATTGAGCATGTCCACATGTCAATTGGAATGCAAGTCAATGGAGGTCAATACCCTTTAATGATGAGTCCAGATATTGTTAGACCGAGAACCAGCTATTATCTAACGGGTCTATTCTGGTACCCTCGGTTGGGTTGGGAGACGTCACTTTTTCCGCCCGTTAACGACAAGTGCGATTCTCGTACCCGTTTTTCTAACCGGTTGGGATCTCGCTCGGTCCAAAAAAGGACTCCGATTTCTCGGCAGCTCTGTACCTGCCGTAAACTCGTTTCGCTAGCGAGAAGTGTTGTTTCGATATCAGAAGTTATCAAATTTTCGTTTAAAATGGAGGTTGCTAAGACGGTAATTGTGCTTTGAAAGGGTTTATCGGGATAAATGTAATCCATTTGACCAATCTGAAGAAGAATTTATCAATTACTTTAGATTTTTTAAAAAGTAGTTACATTTTTTATCGAATTTAAATAATTTAATCTAATAATTTAAAACGACAATCTAAAGTAATTAAATCTTTAAAAGTAGTTAAATCTTTTACTACTCCATAAAGATAGTCAATAATGATATTTGATAATTATCTAAGATCAATTACATTTAAAGATTTAATTACTTAATATTTTCTTATTAAATTAAATTAGGGTAACATTTTAACATTTCTTTTAATATTGAATGCGGAATGACTTTCCTCATTCCGTATATATATCATTACAATTTTTTATATGGGTTTTAATTCAAAGAAATTTGTCAAATATTTACAAAGTAATTGCAAAATCTGACAATAAAAGAATTTTTCTTGTTCCTTGATAAAGATGTAATTTTTTTAATCTTGTGAAAACTTGCTGAATTTAATAGCTTTTTTTCATGTTTTATTTTCTTATGTAATTGGAAAAATAAACAAATGGTTTGTAATATTAATTTATAATATTTATGTATGTTAAAATAACTGGCATGGAAAAAAGTTTATTACTTTTCCTCTCTTTAGAAAACTGGTAAAATTACATCAAGATATTGAGAAAAAGACTGCAATTTATGTTCTATAAATGTATAATATTATTATAAATGTATATTTTGCAAAAGATAAATGGTTTACCCGCTCCTTAACAATGGACTTATGAAAGCAAGAAAGATGCATTATAATGGATCTTATAAGGGCAGAAGTTAAATCTTCCAACCTCTTACCCTTGGTGTCTTTTGAAAAAATGCGATCAACTTTCCCACTTAAAATTTGTGGATATTTTTCAAATTAATCCAACATAATTTCGAATTGGGAAGCAAATGTACGCTTCTCCATAGTTCCTTTGGCGATTCAAAACTCGAACTGGCAAGGAGAGAGCATGACTTGGGAAATTCAATTCGTGATGAAACTTGGCATATTAGTAGCATACCATTAGGGTGTTCACCCCTTAATCTAAAAAAGGGCAATGGCCCCTCAAACTTTTTGCACAACTTATATACCAGTAACTCTTCACAAGCAACAAGTGCTCAGATAGTTTAGATGTCAATGCGCTGGACAACTATTCACTAGGTCCTGGGTGCCGTTTTTTTTATTTCTTTCAAAATTATTCCAAATCAAATTAAAATTTAAAAATATTTTAAATTAAAACTTTAATTATTTTTATGCAGAAAATAACTTAATTTATATGATACTTGAATTACAGATAAAATAATAATAATAATAATATATAAATAGTAAAATAAAATTATAAATACATCTTTAATGGTGATAAATATTAACTATAATAAAAAATATCATTCTAAATTCAATGAATGTTTTAAATTATTGCGTTTTATGTTCACAAATTCTTCGTTTTTATTTTATCTTGGAAACAGTAGAGAGCAGATGTGAATATATTGAATACGTATTCAGATGGTCCAATATTTTAATGATGTAAAAATAGCAGAGAGCAGCTGTTAATCTATTAAATTCGTAGGCAGATGGTCCTAAATTTCAATAATTGAAAAGGGACCATTGCGTAAATGTCTTTACTCATTATCGTATGAAATTAGTAGAATTAATTTATAAAATTTATGAGTGATGAAGCCTAAAATATATCTTTCATGTTGTGGGTAATTGTAGTTATGATTTATTAACTTAAAAGTTATATTTATCATTATTTTAGTACTTATAAAGTAAATTTACAAATAATTCAAGTATCATATGAATAAACAGTAAGTTTATGCATAAAAAATTATTATTTTAATTAAAAATAGTTAAAAGTTTTTCATTTAATTTGTAATAATTTTGAAAAACTTAAAAACAATGTCAATCTTTCTAATCAAACAGAGATCATTTTTAATGTGAGCGAAGTTTGTATTCCTACAGATCTAAAGGACCGTTGCTCTTGTGAACAATAGTCATTTATCAATTGTGCAAGGTGTCAAAATATTTTTTGTTTCCAGTGTTTTTATGATAATTATTATTCCGGTTTTTGTATATAATTTAATGTAGAAATATAAAGTTGCTAGTACAAAATGAAAGATAAACTGGAAATTAATTAATAAATCCTTAATAATATAATAAATGCGAAAGTGTGTCTGTCTGTTTGTCTGTCTGTCTTTCTGTCTGTCTGTCTGTCTGTCTGTTTGTTAAGCTTTCACGACCAAACCACAAAACCGATTTGGATGAAAATTGGCAGAGTTGTAGCTTGAAACCCGAGAACGGACATAGGCTAGGTGAAATCACGTTAAATTAATTATTTTTGACTACAGATTAAAAATAGTTAACAAAGAAAGCCCATTGACTCCGCGATTCGCGATGAAGATTTTTATTTTTCACTCAACTGTCACGTGATCCTTCAGGAATGCGAAAACATGTGAAATAAATTATTTTTTAAATCAACTATCACGTAATCCTTTTTTTCGCTGTAAATTCGGAACAAATTATCCGATACAAATAATTTTTATACCATCTTAAAGATAAAAATTTTACCTTTTCAATGATATTAATTTTATTTCTGTGACATTTTTGATTCAATTTTTATTAATTTTTTAAATTTTACGTGCAGACGATTTTGAAATAACGCAAATTTATACCTACTTCGCTGCTAGGAAACGGTTAGACTTTGAACTAATTTATCTTTGTTTCTGAAAGTTTTGCTTATGTTTATAAATATCTATAAAACAAGGCAGAAATTACATGTACCTGTCTGTCTGCCGGTCGATCGGTCGGTCACAAGAACTCCTCCTAAACGGTGAACGGTAGCGACATGAAATTTACACACAAGGTGCTATTTTCAAATTTCAGAGTTAATTAGTTCTTAAGATATTTAATTAAATAACGAACATTAGCCGCTTTTAAGCCTATTGCTTAGACATTTTTTGCCAATAACTTCCGAAATCTTTATTAGACAACAATTATTTTTATGCCATTTTAAAGACCAGAAAATGATCTTTTTAATGCTATTAATTACATTGCGATGAAATGTTTTCTCTGATTGTTATTAAGGTTTAAAAATATTTTTGTAACGTAATTTCTAACAAGTCTTTTTATTCTTATAGAAATAAATTCAAGCGAAATTACTCTTTCGCGCGCGGGCTTCTGCCAGTGTTAAAGTTAATATAAGAAAATATTGCTTTCTTTGACCATTAACAACAAAGGAGACTTTACACTTCCGGTTTCCTGTTGTCCTTGCATTTGCAGCTTTTAATGCGGTTACACAGTGATCCAATGACGTTAGGGAATTATTCTCTTGATGTTTTGTTTAAATTTCACATTGAGGTATTACAAAACATCCATCTGTAGATACGGTAATGGGCATTAACAAGGAACATCATATACTGTAGAGCTCTTCAACATCTTAGAATTGTCAGGGCACCTTCCGACAAGCCGAGATTGAATGCCGCTGTGCCAGTACTACTAATACGCAACCTCGATATACCGAGACTGCGCAATGGCACACGGTCACAAATTACACACCAAGGTCCAAACGTTATGAAAGCTATTGTTATGACTGATATAGGGAGAAGAGAGAGTATTTTAATTCCACGCCTTCCGATAATGCCGAAGGATTTATCATCTCAGTTCAGAAGGCAACAAATCCCTTTCAAAATGTCATTTACCAGGCTCAGGGCCAGATACTGAAAGTGGCACATGTACATATGGAAAAACCATATTTTTCGCATGGGCAACTATACATGGCGTGTTCACGTGTGTCCAGCCCACACAAACTCTACATCCGTGTAAATAATGTGATATACAAAAGTATATTAGAATAGATAAACAATTTACATAACTATATCAGCATACATGTACAGTACACTCCTGTCAGCCGTCGAATTAAGTATTATCAACCGTCAGAACTTTTTCCTTTCCCCTTTCAAAATGCAACAAAACATTTACATTCGTGAATTAAAAAAAAGATTAATTCAAATTCTTCGCGTACGAAGTCGCGGGTAACAGCTAGTCTAGAATAAATTTCTAAAATTTATGAAAGATAATGCCTAAACAAAAATGTTTTATGATGTAAGTCATTAGAGATAAAATTTATCACCATTAAAGATGTATTTATAATTATTTTACTGTTTATATATTATCATTTTATCTGTAATTCAAGTATCATATAAATAAAGTTATTTTCTGCATAAAAAAATTAAAGTTTTAAATTAAAATATTTTTTAATTTTTAATTTAATTTGGAATAATTTTGAAAGAAATTTTAAAAAAACGGCACCCAGGACCGAACTGCGGACCTAGCGAATGGTTGTCTAGTGCACTGACATCTAAGCTATCTGAGCACTTAGTGCTTGTGAAGAGTTACTGGTATAAAAGTTGTGCAAAAAGTTTGAGGCCTCCGAATTGGCTGGCCATTGCCGTTTTTCAGATTAATGGGTGAACACCTTAATGGTATGCTACTAATATGCCACGTTTCATCCCGAATTGAATTTCCCAAGTCGTACCCTCTTCTTGTGAATCTGAAACCATAAACAAAAATATCGCAGACGATCGCTTGATTTTCTGCGCGCGCAGCAGAAATACGTCACTTCCTAACGTAAAGCGAGATGTTCGAAACGACCGAGGTCCGAGAATCAGACCCCTTTTTTCGGTCGAGAAAAAGTCGTTAACGTTTCACGGTCGAAAGGCGAAACGCTCCCAACCCAACCGGGGTACCAGAATAGACCCGTAAGCCATATACAAGAGAGAAGTAGATTTGATACGTCCAGCGTATGCGTGTGGGCAGGTATTTCTTTATATTACAGCACTGATCCTGTATATGATCCCAAGAGGCACCTTCAATATTCAGTGAATAAAGACTTGAATTCATTGCTCTTTCTTACTCATGTGGAGTGACTCCTTCAACCTACAAAAATGCTGAATCATACAGAGCTCAGTTGGCGGATAAATACGAATTTGGGGAGGGTATTGTAACTCCAAACTTAAATTGAGTGTGTCGGAAATGCTCCAGAGTAGATGTATTACTGTTACCACTCTTCCAACTGAAACGGTTCATATTGTCATATGAGTTAATAAACACCCTATTTTGAGCATGGAAAACCGCTGTATACACTGTGAGTATAACTGTTAGAGGTTAAAACACTCCTTAATAAAACTGATCACACACGAAATTCAGATACAATGTTCCTTTGCATGTCCTTATTCTGTGTGCTATAAAAACAGAATATAAGCATATTATTTTCCTTTTATGCTTAAGTTTTGAAACACTGTTTCATTAAAATGTTTGTGAAATTTCACTGAATTCCGGTGGAAGGCATTTCCACAATCATAAATTTTCTGATTTTTTCCTTAATTCTTAGAAATATGTGTATCACTGTGAAGGAACAACGACTTTTACGCAAAAATTCAAGTTGCAGATGCATAGAAAACATGCTCGCAGTTATTTTTCTATAATCTACTGGCTGATATACCCGGCGTTGCTCGGGGTGTAAAAGGTTTCATGTCGTAGACTTGTAAAAATTTAAACTTGACTAAACAGTGTTTCGCAGCAGCATCTTCCGTTCATTTTCGTTAGAACTCTTTCGTGCTGTCTGACCTTTTGGTCACTTTGAACCACTTGGCGTGAGTCTAGCAATCCTTGGAACCCAACATTTCCTTCCCCATCATTACTACGTCGACAACAGAAGCTCTATAATATCATGGTTTTTATTACAATGTTCCAAAGTCCCATTCTTTTCATTTTGGTTCTATGTGTCTTATCAGAAAAACACACGATAGTGTTCCTTCTTTCTCTCTTTAGATCCTCTCCCTTCGGAACCGGACTCAATAAACTTGAATGACTTTACACATTCATTAGGATAATTTAATTGTTTGCCAAAATTAAATTAAGCATCGCATAAGAGTAGTTATTAACTAACATCAATGAATTGCTGAGCAAACATATTGAAAGATGTACAGTTTAGGGGGGGGAAAAGGAACCACCCAGCATTATTCTGAAATCGCTCATTGGTCATTAAAAAAAGCACCGATCTTCAGGAAATAACGTATACTAAAAAATTCTATGGTTGAAAATTTCATAAGGGGTCATCTATATATTTAAAACTGCACTAACTTCAAAATTTTCAATAGCAACACCTATTTTTGATCTCATAAATAAATTTCGCATAAAATAACACCCCAATAAATGCATTTTATTTAATATGCCATGAATATATCGGAAAATATTCGACATTTTGTGTTCTAAATAGAAAAGGAGTCGTCTCCACATTTAGATAGAGAAGTTCTTTGCTTGCGTTTAAATGTCAGTAGTAGCATCTTAAATTATCTCACACTTTAAATGTTATGTTCAAAGTAATGATCTACATTTTACTATCGGTAATACTTGATGCGTAAAAAGTAAATAGTGTAACAATGCACCACTTAAATTTAGAAAAGTTTTAAAAGAATTTTTATAAATATTTATATAAATATATATATATATATATATATATATATATATATTAAAAAAGTGGCGTAATGATTATATTTATTAATGAAAACGTTCTCGAAATATATGACGCTCAAATAAGTGCATCATTTTACAGCAAAAATAGAAAATTTAATGTAACTTCAAACTTCTTGTACGAGTATTCTAAAATTTTGCATAGGCTTATCAAATGGACATCTGCTTCGATTACTGATAAAATTTGTAAGCTATTGCTATTCAAAATTTTTTAACATCAATTTTAATAAAATATTTCATGCACTCAAAATTAATTTAAAGTAAAAGTGAAAAAGGTGCAGAATAATTCATACTACTACATAAAAAAATCTAGGCCAATAGTTATATTAGTTTTCAAGATATCAATAAAAATTCAATATATTATATTTGCGGAACAAAAAATTTTGGGATGATGAAACTTGGTATTCCAGCATAAATGTTTATGTAGTTTCGAAATATTCAGAATAAATATTTCAGAAGTTATTGGCAAAAAACCTCTAAGCTTATATTCAACAGCGGCTAATTTTCGCTATTTAATTAAATATCTTCAGAACTTATTAATTCTGAAAGTAGAAAATAGCACAGTTGACCTAGAAGTGTAGTCAAGAATGTAGTGTGCAAATTTCATGTCTACCGTGTACCGTTTAGGAGGAGTTCTTGTGAACGACAGACACATGTACTTTCTGTTTTATATTATAGATATAAATATTTCCCTTGTTCGGCTCCCGAAAAACGCATTATTTAGTTATAGGACTTGGTTACATCTGTAGTATTTGATGTATCACGTGATTTCACTTTCCAAATGTTTACAAAGCAGTGCGGTGTAGTTAAAGGCTTCTTTTCAATAAGTTAATATTGAATCTCACCTGTGCTGTTAAATATTATCGAAACAATGAAAGAAGACGAGTTAATCATGCAAATGAATTAGTTGAAGAAAGTTATGGAAGACGTTCAGGAAGAAGGAGAAATAATTTGTTTCAACCTGCTCAACATGCTGGCCAGACTTTAAGATACTGCGCGGTTGCGAATAAGGAATTTCTTTTGGCCGTTTATTCGCCGAATTTGGTAATACTGAAACTAATTTTTCTCTTTTGGCGAGCTTTTTAACGATCGTAGAGAGCTTGGCGACCAAACCGCACCCCGTCCTTAATTCTTACCAACTTGTTTTTCAGATTCTCTTTATATATCTTGAAACTCTTATTTACTATTTTTTTGCATTTTCATAATTTTCTTTGTTAGCTTCATTTGAATGTTCGATTTGTCTTTTAAAGTTTACAAAATCAACAAAAAGGCCTTCTTCATGGCGAGCAAATTTATTCAGTGCTGACTTAAATTAAAGCAACAACAGCAACTCTGCTAAGCTCAACCATACACAATATTTTCTAGGATGCACAGTGTCTTCCTTGTAGTTAAAGAAGCGAGCAGGGTTTGCACAGCAAACCTTGGAGGGTTTTGGTGGTTGGCGAGTGTTAGCGAGCCGGGGGCAAAGTCCCTTTAGTTATTATTATTTCACATTCTTTGAATTGCGCACCTTGAATTTGTCTGGCAAGCTCATGGCCTCTATTGAAAGCTTTACTGCGAAGTTCTGAGTCTTCGGTGAGAAAATTACTTTTGTGAAAACGTGTGGATCGACGTGGAATGGAATGACGCGCAATTTATGAGTTTCTCGTCATTCATAATATGAAATCGCTTTTGTACTCACAGCACTCTCCGGGCTTGGCTGCCTTGTTTATTTTCCTCTCCCAAAAAATAAGGTTACAGCCGCTTTCCCTCCACTGTCGATAACCAGCGCGTTTTGCAGAAAGACATGGACTCGCACTCAAAATGTCTTCTGTGCCACTTTCAGGCAAAAAAGGATTGAAAGAATCTGTGTCAGCTAGACAAGACGCTATTTCAAAGCAAATGGCTTTCAGATTTAGGTAACTTTTTAAATTTTATTCAACAAAGCTATTTACGGAGGTGTTTGATTCTCCTATTTATCAAAATCCAAAACATTTGCAAATGAATTTCATCTTTTAATGGAAGATCGGTACGGTCATTGTGTATGAAATAACTTAACTTTTGGTTCTACCTAAACTTACATCTGTAAGAAATATTTATAAAATTATGTCCATTGATTTCAGAGAATATAATTTTTGTCTTTAATTCGTACTTTAATGAAAATTTTCATTTTTATAATGTAAAAATTTCGTGCACATAATTTTTCTCTGATATAATTCCTAACTTTAACTTTTCTCTAACATTTCTTTGACTTATTCAACATTTTAACCTTTTCGCATCGGTTCAATATTTTGATAACGACTTTGTCTGGGGACTCTTTCAGAACGTGTCTTTGTAGAGGGGGTAAGAAAATTTCACCACGGGGTTCGAGAAGAGGGGTGGTCACGAGTAATTGTGACAAACGGTGAGTGATAAAAGAGGTCGTCTTCTGTTGATAGCCGAACATTTACGACTCTCATTAAAAGTACACAGGTTGGGGAAAATGATAAACAGCGAGAGAGAATGACAATGAGCCTCAACGCCTGTGTTAAGCGAAAACACCTCCCGGACTTCGGGTTTTCGTCAATGTGCCCCCTGAAGAGTGAATGGCCAATTATCCTGTTGTGTCCCCATCTAAACGAGCTGACCACATGTGCGGTGAAAATTCCTTCCCTCCCTAGGATTCTGAGATTTGTCACATGTCCCAGACAAGGCGCATTTGACAGAGTATGTCACAGTCAGACGAAAAGGTTAAAATAATCACATTTATATTTATTGATTTGAATTGTATCTGAGTACTATTAAATACTCAATTAAAAATATAATATTTCTACAGTATGACATTATCAGTGATGTTGAATTATCTATTAAAACATTCTCTTTTGTAGTTCATATGAGAAATCGAAACCCCGCCGAAAAGCTTTAGTGCCTTGCTTTCACTCTGATATTCTGAGAAGTTTCGTGCCTGTTTTTAGTAATGAAGCTCAAAAGTTGGTGAATGTTTTGCAAAAAGAAACTAACAAAGATTTCATTGACATTGTTGAACCAGTTTCCCTTTGTGCCGTGGACATAACTTGTGGTAAAGTTTTATATGTTTCAAACATAAGAAGTAGAGTATAATACTTTTGAATTAGATGATTTATTGATCAATTAAAATTTTTATTTCATTAAAAAATACACTGTTCATTTATCATTTCCAATGTGTTATTCTTATATTTCATAATTTTTTATATATCCATTTTGTTCTTATACTAGCAAGTAAGATAGCCAGATATGTCTCGTTCCTCCACTTTTAATTCCTAATAACTTGTAGTGCATTCTTATATAAAGGTTGTACTGAGCATGCTCGCTCTCTTCCCATTTAGCTGTGTTTATTAAACCTTTTTGTTGTTCTAACTACGGCCTGGTCTCTGCTTCTAGACTCAGATACATAATACAACATAACTCAAGCTTAGATTTTTAACATTGATAAGGTTAATAGGCTGGATACTATCTCTAAATTGAGACTTGAATGATGCAGACCGTTGAACCTAGACCAACCAAACTAGGCAGAGAGTCATTCTATAGAGAATAAGTGCTCTCTAATTTAAAATTTTAATTAGATTTTTAACTAAAAATTAATCGAAATTTTAATCTAAATTTTAAATTAATCAAATTCTTTTCCTAAAACATTTCGGAGCATATAATCGTACAAAATCATTTTTACATCACTTAAAATTTAAAAAATCTGCTTTTCGAA
Source organism: Araneus ventricosus (assembly GCA_013235015.1). Lineage (NCBI taxonomy): Eukaryota > Metazoa > Arthropoda > Arachnida > Araneae > Araneidae > Araneus > Araneus ventricosus. The sequence goes on from BGPR01002010.1 coordinate 125,113, forward strand.
CATACCAGTTTTATTTTGTTCAATTTTTCTTTATCGAAAGAAGATAAATCTTCAAAAGTATTTTAAGTAGGTTTTTATAGTAATATTTTGTGTGCACATTATTGTTGCTACGTAATTAAGAAAAATTTAAAAAAAATAATGTCCAAAAGAGGACAAATTAAACCTAAAACATTTTAATGCCACTATATTCCAGACAAGAGGTTCGAACCTACTTTAATTTCTTTCTGAGAAATTGTGAGCACTGGCGACACACTTCCTTTATTTTTCTGCATTTTAATCTATTTGAATTAAATTTCAATACTTGGACATTAATGTTTGTGGCAGGCAATTATGCCACGGTTAATAGCGCAAGAGGCTTTTTGATTTGGCTAAGCTGCGCCAATCATTTAGATAAAATATGCACGCTACTCTATTGTTTGCTGCATGATAATATGTTAGTTTTGTGTGTCTCTAGTATTGACGAAACTCTTTAAAAATTTATATATTTGATTTCTTTAATCGAATTTCTGTAGCAAATTTTTTCATTATTTTAGAGACACTATTTGGTATTACCATAGATGCATTAGGAAATAAAGATTTGAAAAGCCCAGAGTCATTTTCAAGGTTAGTTGTATTACTCATGAACTACTATATATCGATCTTATCAATGACATACGAAATACATTGAAAAAAAAATTTAATTCAAGAAAATAATCTCCAATTTTATAAATGTATAGAGTAAAATGGGAATTGCAGATTTTTTTACTTCCCTTTTCTGGTGGTTATAACTGAATATATTGAAGCAGGAATTTTATTATGTTCAGGAATAAATTTAATAACACAAATAGGCTAAAAATTTAAATTTTCTGAATTTTTTTGATAGATAGTTTTCAAGAACATTGAATTTTGTTATTGAATAATTGCTAGACATGGTGCGAGCGCTTTGAATTTTCATAATCTTTGAAACGATTGGAAACATAATATTACTGTATTTATACTATAAATCATAATTTTATATTAAATTTAATATATTTAATAACTACGGCCTGAAAAAATCTTTACTTTATTACTTGAACCTTATAGGACAACCTTATATATGTAACTTAATCTTTGTGAAACTGTGTTTATTAGTGCTTTCATTGTGAAATGTTTTTTTTTGTACGGCAGTAATTAGAAAAGATATACGATGATAGATTTTTTATTTTTTCTCGATTTCTTTGTTTTGGGTGATATAGATGAGAAATGAAAGCTGGTTTGAATATTTTAAGTTGTTCAATAAATGTTAGACCAAAAAAATGCAAATAATATTTCAAATGCGACTTTTACATTTTATAAAATTAGAGAAAATTATGTCACAGATTTTTGTTATAGCTGCCATCATACGTTGAAAGTCGATTTGCCGGGCAGATTAGAATTTACACTTTATCTAAATTAAATAGTTTATTTTCTTCAACGGCTTTCGTCGAAAACGGCAACTATCTACATTCTGCATTCAGAATATTTTTGACCGGATCATTCTAATTGGTTTTAATTAGTTGTTCGGAGTGTCCTTCATTTATATGGGTCACCTGAAAAGAAAGTTCCGTTCGCAAGTAATGCTGCAGCTGCGTGGCAACCGCAAGAGTGTATACATGTGCAGATTAGGTCGAACTATCTGCAAGACAGAGACATCTTTATTAGGGAAGACAGCAATGCAGATTTTTCGTAGTATATTGTGATAATGTTTACGAAAATCTGCACACCTGCCCATCTATAAATATGTTCAGTAATACTATTTTTTAATGCACGGAATGTGTCGACAACTGGCATTCATCCACAAATTTGTGATGAGTACGGTGAGCAGATCACGAGTGCATCAATGGTCGGAGATGGGTGTGAGATAGTTCAACAAAAGGCGTAAGATCTTTTATGATGAAGAACGCAGTGGGAGTCAGACTGTCATGACAGACTATTTAATATAAGCTGTGGAAGAAAAGGTGAAGGTGAATCGACGATTCTCTGTGACAACTCTATCTGAGCAAGTACCACAAATTTTTAGGTCGCTGTATTTTGATAAACACTCTATGATTGATATTTTCATGGATGAAGAAAGTGTAAACAATTTAATATAAATCTATTTAATAAATTTTCTATCTATTTTTTTAGGGCATCAAAGATTTATATGTCGAAAATAATTTCTCCATGGCACTGGATAGACATCATATTTCGGAATACGAAAGTGGGCAAAGAATTCCATTATAATTGTGATGAACTTCAAAAACTTACGAGAAATGTAAGATATTGGTTTAATTTTATTTTTTCTTATAAAAATATTTAACGCCATAAAATATCATGTCATTGTGTCAAAATACCTTTTCAGCTTCCGCGAACTTTTCCATCAAACTATGAAGGCTTTCGTCTGTGTCCCTATGTATAGTATTTTTCCTTTAACAATGAATCATTTCACCTTTTAAAATGAATACTTTCTTACACTTGAAGAATCTTATACTGATTTTTAGTAAAGCAATATGATTCTGTAAAAGATGTGCAGTTTGTCAGATATATACCATAAAAAATGAAGGTAGAGATAAATGATACACAGAACAAAATATATGGATACTGATGAATAGAGGATAGATGTTCGATTAGAAGAAATCTTTCAATATAGGGTCAATTCTTAAAGAACTGCAGTAGTAAGTAATTCGCTGACTTTCTCCTTATGATCGAATACCAGAAGTGAAATATGATTTCTCGGTTTGCTGTCTTAAATGTTTATTTGTAGCTATTATAAATTGTATTTGAATTTAAAAAGCAAAAAGGAAAATTAAAGCTTTAGAAAGAGATGAACTTCTAAACATTGCGGTAAATGGGGAAATCTGAAATTCATAGAAATCTAGAGTTCGAATCTTTTTGATGATTACTAGACCTTCTCCTTACAAAATTGTTCTAAAGGAAGGTAAAAATACATCCTCTCCATGCCCTTGTATTTATCAATTTTAAAGTTTCGTTTTGTTATAGGGACATTAACGATTGAGAGTCACTGACTTACGGCGTTCTTTCAGAATGCATTCGTAACGTAAAAACTTACTTGTTCCTCATCCTGATTTTATGTTCTGCTTTCTATAATTATCTTGAGAATGTATGTGCTTTAATAAGCAAAGTGAATTATGTTTTTTCGAATAAAATCAGTGATATAGCCACAAATTAAGCAGTGCCCGAATACTCTGATCAGGGTAGTATCGTTAATTGGGTTGAGGGACAAAATTTAGCAGATGACAGGAAGGGCCAAGGATAACCTCATAGTACATTTTTTTAACATTTAAAATAATAGTTATCTAATGTGGGTACCGAAATCGTGAGTTAATAAAACATCAACAGTGAAACAACGCATATTTTACAGTCTTTATCGCATATTTTATTTTTGATCATGAATTAACACAATGCATACTGTAGTCCAAATCTTGAATATAATTAAAATGTCACAGAGTAATTTTTTTAAAATTTATGTTAATTTCAAGTTATACAAAAAGTAAATATTTTCGGTGTAAAATCATGACACGGGTAAGTAATACCGAAAATATCTAGAGTTTTCACAATCGAAACAAAAAATACATTTAAATGTTTATAACCTGAATGTTTCTAACCCTTTCCTGCCACCAATTGCTAATGGCCTATTACTTTTCTTAATGCCGAGTTGGAACCCTAAGTCCGTTAACCCTAACCCAGTTACTTCGATGTACCTTTTTTCAAAATCTGTTATAGATTCATATTTGAAATTTTTTATACAAGTAAAGTACATCTTTCTAATTATATTGAAATAATTTTTTAAAAAATACAAATATTTTTTTTAAAAATTTTTTTGGGTGTCGAAACAAAAAATGTGAAATTTTCCATTTCGATGTACCTTTTCTCAAAATATGTTAGAGATACATGTTTGAAACTTTTTATACAAGTAAAGTCCACCTTTCTCATTATACTAAAATGACCTTTTTTAAAAAATCAAAACTTTATTTTTAACAATTTTTTGTCAAAATAGGGTAAAATTTCACTATGTCTAATTAAATATTTTGTAAATTTATAAAAAATTACAAATTAACCAAAAGCTAATTTCACTATAAGGAGAATGGTGTACTTTACTTGTATAAAAAGTTTCAAACATGTATCTATAAAAGATTTTGTGAAAAGGTATATCGAAATGGCCAATTTCACATTGTTTGTTTTGACACAAAACAATTTGTAAAAAATAAATTTTTGAATTTGTTTTAAAAAAAATCATTTCAGTTTAATTAGAAAGATGTACTTTACCTGTATAAAAAGTTTCAAACATGTATCTATAAAAGATTTTGTGAAGAGGTACATCGAAGTGGCCAATTTAATATTTTCGGACTTAGGGTTCCAACTCCCCTTAAATTGAAATGCCCATCATACGTATTTTCGATGGTAAGGATTAGACAAAGATCACGGTGTTTTAAGGAGACATCTTAAAAAAATTTTTCTCATTTGTTTCTCATAAAAAAATTAAATAAAACAAGTAGTGCCGGAACAGCGTTCCTCCGCTTTCCGGTTCCACTGCACCCCTGAATAAAATCTACTCTTTGGATACCACTAGATGATCGAAGAAAAGAAGAAGCGATACCTGAGAGGCGAGAAAGCAACACAAGTACGAAAGCACAAGGCACTGATGGAGTTGCTACTGGATGGCCAAGAGCTTAGTGAAGAAGAAATCGAAGAAGAAATGAACACATTTGCTTTAGCGGTAGGCTACTTATTTCAATGTTTTAATGAACAGAATTTCTTTTTAATTTTGTGAAAACGTAGCATTCTATCATTGCTTATGGGAAAATCAGTATTTCCGCCTGTCCACCCTAAGTGATTTTAAATTGTCATTCTCTATTTTGCGATATTATCCTATGAAGAAATTATTACAGTTATTAATGATGGTGACTCGAATCGAATTTGATTTAGTATATCTGTTTAAGTCCATGAGTGAATTTTTCGTGATAAAGAGAAATTGCGGTATCTTCTGCTAGTCAAAGCGATCTTAGATAGAATCTGAGATTTAAGTCCGACTTACTTCTAAAATATAAGGGGTAGATTTTCCATCCTAGACGAATTTCAGGTTAAAATGGGTCACATTTTTTCCCATAGAATGAAACTTGGGAAACCTCCATCAGCCAGCCAGACCGTAGCAAGCAGTCCGTTGATAACGTGGTCATCGGTTCTGCCAGTTTTCGAATAATTCTGGTTAAAAGCAAAGCCAGACGATAGAACGCATAACATTCTTTAGCCACTTCATGCTCCTCTGTCATGCAAGGAATTAACCAAAAGTGCTACTGGTGGATTTATTGATTATGGCCCTACCAGAAAAAAAGTTATATTAGGGATGAGCTGATTTCACAAAATAACTTTAAATCAAAAATGGAAAAGGAACTTTTTGTTATTCAGTATTAGACGCTAAATAAAAAAATACTGTAAGGACATTGCATTTCTGTTGGCATATTAGCTTATATATATATATATATATATATAAAATGTAAAAGTAGCTTAATCAATATAAACATTCATAGTACAAAAAATGTAGAGAACCAAAGAAAAAATCTATCGAAAGAAAATGCCGAGAGATCTAATAAGGAGAAAATGAACAAAAGTAAAAAATAATACAATATAAATCAAAAACGCAACGAATGCGCAGTAATGTTGCAATTCAGTAAGATTTGCAATCAAATTGCAAATATCAATGTCAGGAAAAACAATCAAAGAAAAATATGAATGTTAACATTAAATTGATAGACAAGAATGTGCTGGTAATATTTGGTCTTTTATTCGAATTCTATCATAATGCTCAGAGTGAAAGCAGTGTTCTTAGCTTTAATTAGCTAAAACTGTTCGCAGAAAACGCTATGATTTTTCTAATGTTTTACCGGTTCGTATAGATTTCACTTTTCCTGATGCAGCATCTATAAGCTTTTACCGATAAACTACATTCTTGTCAATACATTTAATTTTGACATTCATATTTTTCATTGATTGTTTTTCATGACATTGGTATATATATATATTTATATATCAAAACCAACATATAAACACAAGATAAAAACTCAAAAACAGTAAAAAAGGACAAAATGGCTAAATAGACAAAAACCAGAAAAAACCAAAAAAATGAAAAATATCATAGCGAGCCGCTCGTAAGGGAGAGAAGCTCGCTCATGATATTAATTTGTGCTTTTTGTGCTTTTATATATATATATGAAGTATAATAGAATGAAAATAATTAATAATAAGAAAATAATTATAATAATAAATTAGTTAAATAAATAAAATACCTATTTATAATTAATAATAAATTTCTCTCTCTCTCTCTCTCTCTCTTTTTGTTGCTTTTGTGGCTTCAATAGATGGCGCTTTACTCTTAATATCTCTTTCTCCCTCCTTGTTTTTTTGCACTCGCTTTTTTGGCGCTATTCTTCATATAAAGAGGTAAGGCTAAAAAAACAATTTCTTCTCTTTATTCGAGTTATTTTAATTTTTAAAGATGTTCTTTTTTTCTTCTATTCTACTTTAGGACTTTTTGGGTCAATTGGGTGTTATATTTTGACGATGTCAAACCCCTCAACAGAAAAAGTCCCGTTTTGAATATCTGCTTTGTGTTTGACCCCTGAAAAAGTACATAAAGCAGACATCCTCCATTTTGTTTAGTCTTCACTCTGCTATATATATATATATATAAATCCAAATATAACTTGTATATAAACATACAGAAATAAAGTAAACAAAACATATCAAGAATCAAATCCTATACTAAAAAGTCATCATTTGAACAATACATCAATTTTAAATAAAATCTAAAAACATTTTTGAAAATACTAAAGATACCATGAACAAAAATCAAGTTTAAGCAATTATATGTCAACAAGTAAAAAAGCTCTGTTTTTATTAAAAGTATTGAAATAGGCAAACCAAGTAAATGGAGTTTTCAACAATTAAAATAGCAGCTTGGCT